>PVHY01010140.1:0-53269 GCA_004024945.1 Uropsilus gracilis
TACCCAAAAGAGACCTATATGTGGGTACAAAGGGACACCTGCGCTCGGATGTTTACTGCAGCACAATTTATAATTGCAAGGACATGGAAGCAACCTAAATGCCCCAAAACAGATGACTGGATGAAAAAAATGTGGTATATATACACAATGGAATATTACTCATCAATTAAAAATGACAAATTTGATGAATTTATGGAAAACTGGACGTACCTAGAAGAAATCATTCTGGCAGAAATGAGCCAGATAGAAAGGGACAGAAACCAAATGGTTTCACTAATATATGGTCAACCAAATGAAATTGCACAAGGGGAGAATGGGAACCAGCTGGAGCAGGTGGGAAGGGGAGGTGGTGGGTGACCCCCAGGGACTGAAATGATGTGAAATATATATAAATAAATTAAAATAAAAAAAATAAAATGAGACAGTAGGAAAAATAGCAAAAAAAAAATTTAAAAACAAAATAAATAAGTCAACAGGGTTGTTCAGTACTGGACTGTAGATCAGCTATTTCATGATATAAAGCTCAAGAAAATAAATCTTTACATGCTTTAAGGTGACTGAATATTTATATCAAATTCCTGCTCTGAGACTTGTGTCTTATTGTTACTAATTTGCAGGTACCAACTCTGAAGTATAAAAACCTTCCTAAGGACAAGAGTTCAGTTGAGGAGGCAAAAAAAGAATTTGACACAGATGAAAAATGAAAATGTACCCCCAAAGAGAGCCATCACTTTTCTCCTTCATACCAAATTCCCAAGACAGAAGAGAAGGCAAAATCACCACATGACTGCTTTGTGAATCAATAGTAATCCTTTCTTGTGCACAAATGCACAAACACCTGCATTGGACTCTGAATGTCTCAAACTTTCATCAGCATTCATATGACAATGCTTTTGGTATAGAATGTTTTTAAAAACTACCCAAACCTATGCAAGCCCTGTGTACACTCCAACACCAGAACTGATGGCTCACAAATCCTACTTTTATAAAAAAAAGTTTTCTCCTGAGCCAGAGTCCTGTTTTGAAATAGTCATTCAAAATGTTAAAAAAATAGTTTCTCATGACTGCAATAAATTACTTATGTGGCTTGGAAAATATTGATGATTCAGCAAATAAGAATTTGTATAGAAAAGGCAGGGATGCTCAAGTTATAAGAATTGATTTTAAAAAAGTAGGCTGTTGAAGTGTGATCACAGGGGACTGAGAAACCCTAATGCCACCACCCACCTAGTGACCCTTCAGTAAAGCGTGGGAAAGAATGGCCCTGCACTGGGAGACCCAGTGAATACAGATCCTGTCAGTGCACCCCAAACCCACCAGCCTCACCAATTCCCAAGACACAGGTAAGTGATTTCAGCGAGACAGCTAGAGAGAGTGAAACACATGTTAGAATAAGAATGACCTACCAGTTGAAACCCCCTCCAATCTGTGATCCACTTTAATTGCAAGAGAGCACTATTCATCAGAACAGCCAACAGGAAGCCATGAAGTTAACCACAGCAGCTCAGGCACAAAGCACATCCTGGTAAGAGCCTTCAACAACCATGCCAGCCAATATAAGTGCCATAGTCATTCAGGATATAGAGCGAGCCCAGAAAAAAGCAACAGGGAGAAAAATGCAAATATTCAAGCAAGCCCATCATGAAACAATATACCACCAAAGGAAAGAAAACCCCAGAACACAACATCAATGACATAGAAGACACATTTTACCCATCAGATAAAGAATTCAAAATCATTATAATAAAACCATTCAAAGATTTAAGAGAAGATGAACTGAAACATAAAAAGAAGAAAATTGATATGAGTAATATGCAATGAACAGAAGAACAAAATTAAATTTTTAAGAAAGGACTAAAGAAAACACAGGACATTAAAAGAGCAATAGAGGAACTTGAAAATTCTGGCAAAAGCCATGAAAATAGAATAGATGAAATGGAGAAATAATTCAGTACTCTTGAAGATATTGAAGTAAAAAGAAAAGAGAAAAAGAAAGAGGATAATACAAAGGAAGAAGAGTGAAGAAACTCTCAGAGAGTTATCAGACAGCATGAAGAAAGAAAATATAAGGGTCATTGGAACCCCAGAAGGAGAAGAGATTCACAGGAACTAAAATGTATTTAAGGATATAATTGAGAACTTCTCAGACCTGAAGAAGGGAATGAAAATAGACTTATAGGAAGCTAGGACACTGACCCACTTTAATGAAAAGAAAACCAGGCAAGGCATATAATAGAATCCCAATGGAATGGGAAAAATTATTTGCTTACGATACAACAGACAAAAGGCTAATGTCAAAGACATACAAAGAGCTCATACAACTTAACAAAAACAAAACAGTAAGAAACCTAATAAAAAATGGGTAGAAGAGCTAAAAAGACATTTCTCTGAAAAAGAAATCCAAATGGTCAATAAATGAAAAAACATTCAACATTACTTATAATCAGGGAAATGAAAATTAAAAATACAGTGAGATATCACCTTACACCAGTAAGAATGGTCCATATTGGAAAAAAAAAAAAAAAAGGAGAACAACAACCAGAGTGATGTGGATGTGGAGAAAAAGGAACACTTTCACATAGCTGGTGGGAATTCAAACTGGTCCAGCCACTATGGAAAGCAGTGTGGAGGACCTTCAAACTACTGAAAATGGAACTACCATATGATCCGGCCCTTTTGGATATCTACCCATATGATCCCACTTCTGGATATCTACTCAAAGCACACCAAAACACTAAATTCAAAGGACACCAGTAGTCCTATGCTTATTGCAGCACTATTTATAATAGCCAGGGTATGGAACCACCCAAATACCCCAAAACAGATGAACAGATGAAAAAGTTGTGGTATATTTACAGATTAGAATATTATTGAGTATTCAAAAAGATAAGCATTTATCTTTTTTGCAGCAACATGGATGGCGCTAGAAGGAATCATGCTAGTGGAAATAAGCCAGAATGGGAAAGAGAGCTACTGGATGATCTCATTTATATGTGGGATATAGAGAAAACAAAGGAACAAGAAAAAGTTAAAACTAACAAATAACAGAACTAAAGCATACAGCAAAGGATGGGAAAAGAGAGAGGAAAACTGGGGGAGGGATAAGCACAAGAGATCAAGATGAAGGTTCATGGGTGACATGGTGGTGGGAGAATCTTGGGGTATACAATGATGAAGAATATATATATATATATATATATATATATATAATCAATAACAAAAAAAGATTAAAACTAAAAAAAGAAAAGTAGGTTTTTATAGCTCAAATTATTGAGGGATCAAAATTCTGTCTAAATAACTATAAACCAGTGATGGGAGAGCAGGAAAGGGCTCATGGTCCTCAACCCAACTTGTGTAGAATCTGCTTTGAGACCACTAACTCAGGCATAAGATTGTCTAAAACTGATGTTCTAGATGCGCTTGATGTATCTGTGAATTTTCATTCTGGATACTTTAGTTGTGCTTTCCTCAGCAACACCACATCAGTTTTTCTGGAAAAATCAATTCTGTTGAAATACAAAACCAATTTAAAATATTTTAGGTGATTCTGGAATACATTAGAGATAGATGTATAAAATTCATCAAAGATCAAGATTCTGGAGCAAGGCAAGGATGTCCACTCTCCCCACTACTTTTTAACATTGTACTGGAAGTTTTAGCTAGGGCAATAAGGCAAGAGAAAGACATAAAAGGGATACAACTAGGAAAAGAGGAACTGAAGCTATCATAATATGCAAATGACATGATTCTCTATATAGAGAACTCAAAAAATCCATAGAAAAACTATTCAAAATAATAAATCAGTAAAGTAGCTGTATACAAAATCAACACACAGAAGTCAGTAGCTTTCCTATACACAAAAAACCAAGAAGAAGAAGAATTTTAAAAAGCCATCCCATTTACCATTGTATCAAAAACAATTAAATACCTGGGAATAAACCTAACAAAACATGTGAAAGATCTATACAAAGAAAACTTTAAAACATTGCTAAAAGAGATAGAAGAAGACATAAAGAAATGGAAGGACACTCCCTGCTCATGGATTGGAAGAATTAACATCATCAAATGGCCATCCTTTCAGAAGCTATCTACAGATTCAATGCAATCCCTATAAAAATTCCAATGACATTCTTTAAAGAGATAGAAAAAAAATCACAGAAGTTCATATGGAATAACAACAGATCTTGAATATTAAAAAGCCTCCTGGCCAAAAAAAAAAAAAAAAAAAAAAAAAAAAAAAAAAAAAAAAAAAGAGAGCGAATGGAGGCCTAACTATTCCAGACTTCAAGTTATACTACAAAGTCATAATAATTAAAACAGCACGGTACTGGTACAACAACAATCAGACCAATGGACAAGAATTGAGTGTCTGGAAATAAAACCACACATATATAGTCAACTAATCTTTGACAAAGGAGGGAAAAACTTGCATTGAAACAAAGATAGCCTCTTCAATAAATTGTGCTGGGAAAATTGGACTAAGACCTGCAAAAAAGTGAACCAAGACAACATCCTCACACCTTGTGCAAAAACCAACCCAAAATGGATAAAAGACTTAAATGTCAGACCTGAAACCATTACACACATAGAAGAAAACTTGGGGAAAACCCTCCATGAAGTATAATACAGAAATCCCTTTCTGGAAACATCTACAGATGGCAAAAAAAAATGAAGGAAAACATAAACAGATGGGACTATATCAAACTAAAAAGTTTCTGTACTGTAAAAGAGACAACGGAAGAAACTAAAAGAAGCTCAACCGAATGGGAAAAAATTTTTGCCCTCCACAAGAGTGATAAGGGTTTAATAATGAAGATCCACAGGAACTCACACAACTAAACAAACAAAAAAAAAGCAAGAAGCCCAATCAAAAATTGGGGAGAAGAACTAAAAAGACACTTCTCCAAAGAGGAAATAAAAATAACCAATAGACACATGAAAAATTCCTCAACATCACTAGCAATAAGGGAAATGCAAATCAAAACCACAATGAGATATCACCTTACACCAGTAAGAATGGTCCACATCCAAAAAAACAGGCAACAACAATTGATGGCAATGATGTGGAGAGAAGGGAACACTCTTACACTGCTGGTGGTAATGTAAACACGTCCAGCCTCTATGGAAAGCTGTGTGGAGGGCCCTCAAATTAATGAAAATGGAACTAACATATGATCCAGCAATTGCTCTCTTGGGAATCTACCCAAAGAAGACCTCAATGCTTGTACAAAGGGACACCTGTGCTCGGATATTTATTGCAGCACTATAATTGTAAGGACATGGATGCAACTGAAATGTCCCTAAACAGATGACTGGATGAAAAAAGATGTATATATACACAATGGAATATTACTCATCAATTAAAAATGACAAATTGGATAACTTTATGATAACATGGATGTACCTAGAAGAAATCATATTAGCAGAAACAAGTCAAAAATAAAAAGACAGAAACCAAATGGTTTCACTATTATATGGGACATGGGAAAGATAAAGAAAAAGCCATGAAGTCAAAACAAGCTAACAACCAAATTAAAGTACACAAATTGGAGGCGGGGGGCGGTGGCAGGACAAGTTGGGAATGGTCAGGGAGGGGGGTGAACCCCAGGGATCACAAAGATGTGAAATTCATATATAAATAAATTATTTAATATTAAAAAAGATCAAGATTCTTTTTCTCCTTTTCTTGGGCACGAGGAGCATGATCTTTGAAAAGTCTCCTAATGTTGTCTCTGGTGAACCTATATTCAGTCCTTCTTACACGTGGTTGAATCACCAGCTTCACTAGTTCGGAAAGTAAGTGGAAGACTGCAGCCCATTAAGTGCTTTCTGGGCAGTGAGGACTGTTTCTGCTGAGACTGAGCACCTCTGTGGCTGCTTTACAGACCTTTTGGAGAGTAAGAGGAGACCTCGGCTGACTTCAAAGTGTTGAGGGATGGCCTTCTTACTCAACTGTGCTTGTTTTGGAAAAGAGTGAAAACAAAATGTTTGCATTTATGTCGACTATAATTAATTCCTGCAGTGAAGCCCAAACCACATGTTTAAGTGTCTCATCTTCTGTCTTCCTGCTACACTTGTTTTATTTCAGCTGTTTATCTGAGACAGGCAAATTAGTCATGTCTGTGCAGGGCAGAGTAGCTCTAAGACTAAGACCAGGACCCCACTTCATAGTTCAAGTTCCCAGGCTCATGTATAGTGAACTGGAGAGTCCGAGCAGATTTCACACGACACTAGAGACAGTGAAGACTCGGTACCTTTTCCTTTACCTCACTCCTACCACACACCCAGAAAAGAAGTCCTCCTATTATTACCCCTATTTATTTTTTAGGAAACAGACTTTCACGAGCATGGAAGTTGCTACAAATCTGGTCCCAGATCTCTTTAATCAGAGTTCTCCATCTAGCTAGAGATTTGAAAATTATGCTATGCAGGAAAACAATTTGAAAGCAATCAATGACCTCACACACTACCTGCAAAGTGGTTTGGAGACAGGGTACTGTACCCAGAAAGCACTAAATTGCACAAGGCCAGAGAAATTGAAGTCTCTTTGAAGATTTGAACAGGACTTTGAAGACTGAAAATGTTTTTATGAGTAGAATTAGAAGTGGGAAGGAATCCAGGCTGACCTCATGATCTGAACAGAAAACACATGTCCCATTACATAGTGTGTGAGTTGGCCTGCCCAGACCAAACACTTGGGAAGGATCCACAGGGAGATAGAGGCTCTGTATGGACATTAACTTCATATTCAGTGTTCTTTCCTGCACTGCAGAAACCGGACAGAAAAGTCTTCCTTCCCAGCTTTGTTGCAGGTAGGTATTTGAATCTAATGTGTGGTCTCTGGAGCCTCAGTGAGCCAAAAACCCTCACAAACAGGTTTGTGGGTGCTTGTTTAACCGAAAACCCAAGACAAGAGGGCTCTGGGCCCGCCCATGGCCACCCCAACCTTGGTGCACTCAGCGGGCTTGGTGGGGATGGGGGTGGGGGTGGGGTAGCGACTATAAAGGTGGCCCCTCTCTTTCACTCTCACCTCAATTACTCCTCAGAAGGAATGAGAAGAGAACTAATAATCCATTGGACCGATAGATTGGTGAGGGACCAGAGCAAAATATTGTGCAAAAAAACAGCAGATCGCAAGAGAAGGAACTGTGAGAAAGACAACGTATACTAGACTGGAGAAATGATCACAGTCATCACCTGTCACAGAGTCATACCTAAGGCCACACAATGAGCGTACATGCCAAAAGCTAAGGGCTGATACGCTACTCAAGAAAGCAATGTGCCCCTCCCCATTCCATGGGAGAGGAAGGTCACAGAGATGGGGCTGCAGCCCCACACAAAGCTACAATCTAAAGAGAGGAAACAATCTGCAAAGTCTTTCAGCAGATGCCCTTCACAACGAGTATCTTCTATAATGAATGGAATTGATTGAAGACAGTCAACAAGGAGAAAACACCAATAGATTCCAAATGAGAATCAACTGCTACCCAGTACAGAGATGACTGAACATCTACCAACAAGGCTTACTATATTCTAGGATCACAGTCCCTCACCCAAGAAAAGGTCATTGTCACAGAAAATGAAGAGACAAAGGACTCAACATAGATCAAAAAACAACAAGGAGAGGGGCCAGAGTGAACAGAGGGGTTGTCAACGGGGGTTGGGGGAGGGCTCTCCAAAAAACCATTTGTCTGTACTGTAAAATCTAAAGTATGAATAAAATTAAAATTATTTTAAAAAACCCAAGATAAGACAACAGCCACAGGGAAGTTGGGCAGGGGTTCCCTATGACATCCATGTGCTGCTGCCGGCTGCCACAGAAATTTAGGTCTGGAGCCAAGAAGAACTTGAGACCCTGGCCAGATAGAAACAGGTTTCTAGTGCTGGAAGTTTCTAGATCAGAGCTGAAGTGTTTCTGAGATGAACTGGTATTACTGTGGGACCTTGAGTCTATTTCTTTAACCCTTACCTATTATTATAAGTGGTTGAACAACCTACAATAAACCTTTTGCTACTCACACTAAGCTCAGTAGATTTGTGTTCTACAGCGTAACTGTCACTGACTGACACAGCCTCTACCTTATGAGCAGCAGTGTTTGTTTTCAGCAACTGAAGATAAATTCAGACATGAAGCATAAATCTCCCCTTGGAAATGAGAAGCTACTTTTATTAGCATAGCTCCTGACTAACTTCAGTAGGTGAGCAGAGATCTAACAGTGTTTGGCCAGAATAGTAACCTGCCCACTTGGTCCTGTAGCTGGAGCCATGAGCCTTGGAAGAATGAGCACTCTTATCCCTCATTGCTGAGTCCCGTGGTTGGTTTCACACTGAGACAATTACATGCTTCCCAGAAGGCAATCTCTCAAGGGAGAAGGGAAAAATGAATCTCCATCTGGTAATTAATCATATCTTTTGTATCTAATTTAATCACCAAAGAAATCAAGCTCTCTCATTCTCATCAAAATATGAACCCATATCTGTCTGGAATCTGTGGAAAGCAGTGAAACACTGAACTTGGCAGGTGGGGAGGTTCGGTGCAGGCATTTAGCATCCTTCCTCCATGTTGCCAGCAAATGAGCCTCCTCCAGCTCCCTGAACAGAACCCGAGTTGATGAGTGCACCCTTCCCAGTTCCCACCAGCTCTGGGTGTGTGCATGTAAAATTTGCACTCATTCCCTCATTGCTTAGTGTGTAAGCAACAAGTCTAACTAGGAAATCCTACTGCTTAAAGAAATACCTACAGCATGGGTGATGCATGCCTATGGGCATTTCTGGCTTATGCTTCCTGGCCTCTCGGTTTTTGCTAAATTGCGTTGCACATTCAACTCTTTGCACAGCCACTGCCCAGTTTGCCCTCATTACTCTCCATGCTGGACTATTGCCACCAACCCTCCCTAGCTTCCATTTCCCAGCCAGCCCTCTCCCAAGTGTAGTGTTCATCATGACTGTCCTCTGGGGCAGCCACAGCACTGCATTGTGGGTTACAGGTGCTCTAGACCATCCTGCCATCTTCCCTCTGCCCTTTCTCCATCCAGTGAAAACCTCTGCATCTGAAGACCACCCTACATGCTTACTAATAAGCTCATCTATCCTGCTTATCTATCCTTGCTCATCTATCCTGCACCCACCTCTGTGAAGAGCTCCCTACATTCACTTCTCCAAGACCCCACTCCAATATTCCTGCTTTTCTCAAACCTGCCAGATCTCCAAGGATAAATGAATTGACTCCTCCTTCATCTCCAGAGCACCTTGCTCCTGCAGCTCTAATAATTCTATTTCTGAGAATCTTGTAGGATTGTTTGTTGTTGGGGAGGGGGGGTGTCTGTTTTTACCTTTAGGCTTTAAGTTTCCTAAAGTCAGGGACTGTGTCTTCCTCCAGAATACTTGGAAAATGAGTCCCAAGAAATAAGAATGTTGATAGAAGTGAGTTTTTCCATCACACTCCAGTTAGTTGAGTCAGGATCAACACAAGGAAGTTAGGGATATATGTCATCTCACTTTTTAAAAAAATTAATCATTTTGCTGTTTACAAATTTATGTATATATGTGTATGCATATATAATATATGTAATAGATATTATATTTATACATCATTGCATTCCCTGGGGTTCTTCCTCCACCCTATCATCCAGGAACCTTCATCTTGATCTTCTTGTGCTCCTCTCTTCCCCAATTTCTCCCTCTCCACTCTCCCTCCCTCACTGCCTGTCTCACCTTCACTGTCAGCTTATTTTGACATTTTTCAGGGCCTTTTGTTTATTATTCCTACAACCCATCTTATAGGTGAGGGCATCATGTCAATTTTTAAAAATTAATTTCTACCTCATCTTTGTTTGCTTTTTGACAGTGGCATCTCCCAATGGAAAATCTACTGCACATTGCCTCCCACAGAGTAGATTCCCTTTGTAAGGTTTTGAATGAGACTAGCAGTCAACTGGTTCTTGAGACTATAGGAGACCCAGCTCTGATCTCAGAGTGTCCTATTTTCTCTGAGCTCTGTGCAGAAAGACCTCCAAAGACACTCTTTGGTCAATGAACTTAGTCCCCAGAGTTTCCAATATTTGCTAAGCACATAAAATATCCTTGAGGAACTTTAAAAAGACTTGATGTCTCAGAGGAAGCAGGTATCAATACTTCCTAAGCCCGCCACTGTACAACAAGTTTGAGGACCCAGTCTATAGAGGCCTCAGGACTGCCTGTGTGAAAGCACAAGTATGAATGGCTGGTTCCCTCTTAGGACCCAGCAGAAGGCAGTCACTCAGTCCAGACTGGAGGCTTGAGGGTTCACTATGGAGAGAAGAGCATGGTGACCCATGGTAACCATGGTGACACAAAACAACCCATTGAAGGGTGGGGAGGCATTGAATTTGGTCACAGCAGGCATCCTGTGTAGCTATCTATCCACATTCTAGTTTCTGCTCTGCCCTTGAATTATTCCACTTGGTACTAGGACAACATCAAGCTGCTCAGCATAGTGTGATTTCCAGATCTTTGCCTCGCAGGGGTAATTAAGATAATAAGTAGAGGGCAAGCCTATGAATTATTTTCTAGGAGTTTCCCAGGAAAGAGGTGTGCTAAAGTTAAAAGTAGTTACTACCCTTGAATCTCTTAGATTAGGAGTAAAGGAATATGTAAATAACACAATGAGAATTTCTTTGGGGACACTGGAATGGTTTCATTGGAAATGTTACATGCTCATGTAAAATGAAGTGCTACCTGAACAGAAGCTTCCTGAGAATCGCTCAGATTGTGCCACATACACAGCTCACACTTGTGTTTTTTTACCCTTAGCGAGGACTACCACTGGGAAACTGTAACATTTCTTGCCTTGGCCCAGGTGCATCTATGTCCTGAACACAATGCACATCTGCTGTCTCCCTGGTTCCAAAATGAGAAGGAGTACATCAGTTGAGGATTCACAGATGGTCCCAGAAGGGAGGTGAGCCTAGATGGATTAATAGGATCCCTGGGAGAAGTTCACTCTCAGGAAGGATGTGAGGGCAGGACAGTATCTGTCTTGTTTACTGACTGAGCTTCAGTGTTACACAGTAAGTGCAGCATATGCCCGGATGATTCGATGAAAAGTCTCATAGTCACTGAACCTCAAGGACTGCTAGAATCTGCAAGGGGTTCAAGCTCAGGATGCTGGGCTCCAGATGTACCTGGAGATTAGTGACCCAGTAAGGTCCACATCCTTCCTGGCCTGTGCAGTCCTGACAGAGTGCTGACTTTATCCCATTAAGTGCTCACTTCCCTAGAGTACCTAAAGAGGGGGGGTGGCATGGCCATGTAGGCCTCTTGTATATGTAACTCACACTGATGTCAGGGTCAACTTAAGTATGCAACAGGGGTAGGGGGGCACGTGGCTAGTTATAAATTCCTGGAGTTCTATGGGCCTGAACCAAAGCATGGACTGTGGGGACAGAGTGGGGTAACAAAGAACAGAAGGAGAGATGGGTTTTGTCTTGCTTGTTGGTATGTCCCCAGCCTGGCATATAAAATGGACTCCAAAATAACTCACAGCTTGCCATTGCTTTCAAGGTATAGAAAAGACCAGGGGAGACATTTCTAAAACATTCAGCTATGTGACGAGTGACATGTGCATAGTGGTAAGCACTCATTTAAAAAGAATGTGACTTGTGAGTCCACTACTGGAGAAATCAAAGCAAAAATAAGTATACAAACACTCTAGCAGTTTTGTGCATAACAGGCAAAAAAAATGTATAAGCAACCTAAATGTGTGTTAGTGAACATAATGGATAAGCAAAGTGTGGTCTATCTACAAAATGAGATATTTTTCACTCCATAAAAGAAAGACAGCATGAATACATGCTACAACCTGGACAAGCCTTGGAAATATTACATTAAGTGAATGAAGGCAGATACCAAAGGACACATAATGTGTGATTCCATTTCTAGGATACATCCAGAATAGGTAAAGCCATAGTGACAGAGATTTTTGGATGTTGGGGCCTGGGGAGGGAAGAATGTATGCAGGGATTTTTTTTTTTTTAGGAGTGATGACATTGCTCTGAAATTAGGTAGATGTGATGATTACACAACTCTGAATACACTAAAAACATTGTACACTTTAAAAGAGTAAATGTACAGTATATGATGTATATCTCAGTAAAGCTGTTATTAAAAATAATGTGAGGCATTCTCTTTGATGCTAAGTTGGGGAGATGAGTTCCCCAGATGGGATCATTTCACATTGCTTCCAGTACTTACTTCCTGGAGGTCTTCAATCATGGGTAGATGGCACAAAAGGCCTTTCCTTTCTCTACTTCTTCCTAGGTTTCATGGCCACTGAACCATCCCAGAGAACATGTTGCAGCACTGGGACAGGAGCAGATCAGGGGGTAGAGATGGTCTCAAAAACTGGCTTAACTCTCACTTTCTCTCATGACTGGGAAGCATGCACTAAGCCCAGCAGGTCAGATCACATCAGTCTGAACCATACCTGTGCCAGGGACCTCAGAACCTGGGTCCCAGAGCATTTTCTGACCTATAGGTCAGATCTTGTTTATGTCTTGTATGGGTGGCATTTTACTGTCAAGTCTCTGCTCAGCAGGGAAGTAGCAATTATATACAAAAGGATGGAGATTCACTTAAGTACCTGTAGAAAGAACAAACATGAAATAACCACTAAGGTCTATTATTATGGACAAGTTCTCTGTTTCCTCAATTTCCAATTTGTCTTGAGCAGCCTTTTCCTGTTTAAAAAAGAAGTATATATACAGATTTCAAAATATCCGCGAGAACAGACAAATGTCTTTTTGATTGCTGAATAATATTCCATTGCATAAATATACCACAAAATTTTCATCCATTTGTCTGTTTTGAGACATTTGAGTTGTTTCCATATCATGGCTATTTTAAATAGTGCTGCAATAAATAGTGCTGCAATAAATATAGATGTAGAGGCATTCTTTTGAATTAGTATTTTTGTATCCTTTGGATAGATTTCCAGAAGTGGAATTGCTGGGTCAAGTGGTAGTTCCATTTTCAGTAGTTTTAGTATCCTCCACATGGTTTTCCATAGTGGCTGGACCAATTTGTATTTCCACCAGCAATATCAAAGTGTTCCTTTCTCTCCACATCCATACCAAAATTTGTTGCCCATTATTTTGACATGGGCCATTTTTAGTAAGATGGAATCTCATTGTGGTTTTGATTTACATTTCCTGATTATAAGTGATGGTGATCATTTTTTCATATGCCTGTTGACCATTTGTACTTCCTCTTTGGAAAATTGTTTTTTAATTGCTTCTGCCCACTTTTTACTAAGCTTTTTGCCCAGTATTTTGTTAAGATGTTTGAGTTCTTTGTGAATTTTTGATATCACACCCTTGTCAGTTGAGTGGAGTGCAAATTTTTTCCCATTCAGTTGTGTGTCTCTTTGTTTTAGTTATTTATTGTCTCTTTTGCTGTACAGAAGTTTTCTAGCTTAATATAGTTTGAACTGTATGTTATTTTTCCCTTTGTTTTCTTTGTTTGTGGAGATGTGTCCTGGAAGATGTTTTTGTGGGATCATGGAGTGTTTTGCCTATGTTTTATTCTATATATTTTCTGGTTTCAGGTCTTACATCCAAATCTTTTCTCCATTTTGAGCTGGTTTTTGTGTATTATGAGAGAGAGTAGTCTAGATTCTTTCCTTTGCATGTAGCAGGTCAGTTTTCCCAGTACTATATATTGAAGAGACTATTCTTGTTTCAATGTATGCTTCTTGCCTCTTGTTGTAGGTTGGTTGAGCATACTTATGTGGCTTTAGTTCTGGGCTTTCCATTCTGTTCTGTTTGTCTGTTTTTTATTTCAGTACCATACTTTCTTAGTTATTATGGCTTTGTAGTATAGTTTAAAGTCTGGAAGTGCAATCCTTCCATTCTCTCTCTTTTTGGTGAGGAGGGCTTTGCCTATTTGAGTTTTTTAATATTCCATATGACTTTGAGTCATATTTGTTCTCTTTCTTTGAAGAATGTCATTGAAATTTATATTGGAATTGCACTGAATCTGTAGAATGCTCTTGGTAGAATGGCCATTTTGTTGATAACCATTATTTCAGTCCAAGAGCAGTGTATGTTTTTTCATTTCTTTATGTCTTCTATTTATTTTAATAATGTTTTATGGTTCTCTTTGTATAGGTCTTTTTGCACTTTTATTAAGCTTACCCCCAGATATTTAATTTTCATTAGTACAATTGTAAATGAAGTGGTTTTCTTAATTTTCTTCTTCAGACTGTTTGCATATAGGAAGGCTACTGATTTGTGTGTGTTGATTTTGTAACTGGCTACCTTACTGAACTGGTTTATTGTTTTTATTAGTTTTTCTGTAGAGTTCTTAGGGTTTTCTATGTATATCATCATACCATCTACAAACAGTGATAATTTTACTTCTTCTTTCCCTATTTGGATTCCTTGTGTGTCATCTGGTCTTATTTCTCTAGGTAGGACTTCCAGTGTTATAATGAAAAACAGTGGTGAGAGTGGATAGCCTTGCTTTGTTCCCAATCTCAAAGGGAAGGTATTCAATTTTTCTCTATTTAGGATGATAGTCACTGCGGAATTGATGTACATTGCTTTTATTATGTTGAAGTATGTACCTGCTAGCCCCAGGATGTCAAGGACTTTTATTATAAACGGATGCTGAATTTTGTCAGTATCTATTGATGTGATCATGTGGTTTTTATTTTTCTTTTGTTGATGTGTTGGATTACATTAATTGATTTTTGGGTGTTGAACCATCATTGTTTCCCTATAATAAATACCACTTGGTCGTGGTGTATTTATTATCTTTTCAATGCATTGTTAGATTTATTTTCTAGGATTTTGTTGAGAATTTTTCATCTGTGTTCATTAGGGAGACTGGTCTAGTTTTCTCTCTTTGTGTTATCTTTGTTTCATTTTGGTATTAGTGTGAGGCTGGTTTCATTGAATATATTTGGTAGTATTCCTTCTTTCTCTGTTGTTGAAAAATATTTTGTAGGACAGGTAAAAGTTCATCTCTGGACCTCCGATAGAACTCATTTGGAAATCCATTTGATCCAGGGTTTTTGTTTGGGGGAGGATTTTAATTAGTTTCAATGTCACTACTCGAGATTGCTTTATTTAGGCTTTCTGTGTCTTTATCCAGTTTGGGATGGATGTATACTTCTAAAAATTTGCCCATATCATCAAAGTTGTTGAATTTATTTGCGTATATATGTTCATAGTAATCTCTAATTATCCTTTGGATTTCTGCTTTGTCTACTGTAATTTCTCCTCTTTCATTTATGATTCTGTTGATTTGTGGGGTTTTTTTTTCTTCTTCTCTTCTTTGTGAGTCTGGCTAGAGGATTATCTATTTTGTTTAACTTTTCAAAGAACTAGCTTTTGTTTCATTGATCTTTTGGATTTGTTTCAACTGTATTTCATTTATTTCTGCCTGAACTTTTATTCTCTCCTTTGACATGCTTTTGGATTTTTTTCTTTGTTTTTTTCTCTAGCTCTCTCAGATGGGTATTTTCTTGCTTCTTGATGTGGGACTCTATTGCTATATATTTTCCTGTTATTACAGCTTTTGCAACATCCCATATATTCTGGAAGGTTGTATCTTCATTGTCATTCATCTTGATATATTTCTTTATTTTTTCTTTGATTTCCTCATTAATCCACTGTTTTTCCAATAGTGCTGACTTCAGTCTCCATGAAGTGGAAGGTTTCCTGTCCCTTTTTTCATGGTTGATACCTTTATGGTCAAAGAAAATAGACGGCATGATTTCAATCTTCATAAATTTTTTTATACTGGTCTTGTGGCCCAGCACAAGTCAATTCTAGAAAATGATCCAAGTTTGTTTAAGAAATATGTATATTCAGTTTTCTTTTTGGTGGGGTGGGGTGGGTGGGGTGCAGTGTTCTATAGATGTCTATTAGGTCCATTTGGCCTAGGTGTTCATTTAAAATTACTGTAAAAAATCCTTTTTTGTCTTGTTGATCTATCTCTGATGAAAGTGGGGAGTTGCAGTTCCCTACTAATATGTATTTTCTCTAATGTCTTTTTTTCAGATATGTTAGCAATTGTCTAATGCATTTTGGTACACCTTCATTTGGTGCATATATAGATGAGTGTTATGTCTTTCTGGTATATTGACCCCCCTGATCTCTATATAGTGGTCATCTGTGTCTCTTGTCACCTTTTTTAGTTTGAAGTCTATTTTGTCTGATATAAGTGTGGCTGTGCCTACCTTCTTTTGGGGTCTATTTGCTTGCAGGATAGTTTTTCAACCTTTTATTTTCTTCCCCCCTCCCCCCCACTCCTCCCCTCCAACCTTTTATTGTCATTCAATGTTTATTCTTAGCAGTTAGGTATGTTTCCTGGAGACAACAGAAGTATGGGTTCTGTTTTCTAATCCATTCTGTCACTCTATCTTTTTATCAAGTGCATTAGTCCTTTAGCATTTAGGGTGATTATTGATACATGGAGATCTGTACTTGTCATTTTGTTATCTTTTTATGGTTCTATTCATTACCTTGTTATGTTCTTGTTTGTTTCTCTTTCGGTTTATTTATTTATTTTTCTCCTCACCCCTCTCTTCTCTGTTGATTTAAATTTTACAGCATCTTGTATTATTTCTTGAAGGGGGAGTTTAGTAGAAGTGAATTTCTGAAGATTTTGTTTGTCTGAGGAGGTGAATTCATAGGTGAATGAGAGTTTTGCAGGAAAAACTATTCTTGGCTGGCATTTTCTCTCGGAGTTTGTTAGATATATTGCTCCATTCTCTTCTTTCCTGAAATGTTTCTCTTGAGAAGTTTGATGTGAGCCTAATAGGTTTTTCTTCATAAGTTATCTGGTCCTGGCCTCTTGTCAATGTCATTATCATTTTGAATTAATTTTTGTATATGGCATAGGGTAAGTGGGTACTATTAAATTATGATATGAATTCTTGACTAGTGAAAATCTTAAGTTAACAATATTGTAGAGAAATACTTTTACTCTATCTCATTTTACATTATTCTGGTTAAGTCTGTTATTGTACCTTGCTTTTATATTTCTGTATTAGAAGTCATTATGGTTTTGTACATTATCATTCCTTATCTTTATCAAAACCTTATCAACTACTTTGTTATTTTTTTGCTGAATCATATTATTTTTTCCTTTCAAGTTTGAGTCATTATAACTTAAAATAGTTATCTCAGAGTGATTTTCTCATGATCTGAATTTGCCCATAATCTTGAATAATATTTAAGCTTAGATATACAATTTTAGGGTTACAGTTTCCTCAGCTCATTGAAGCTATTTTTCTGTTGTCTTTTGCTACTATTGCTACTTTTGATAACTCACTATAATTGGCTTCCCTTTGTAGATGATGCATATTTTCTCTCTTCTTTCTCAGGATCTTCTTTCTCTCCTTGATAGTTTCACTATGATGTATATAGTTGTGGATTTATTTTTATTTATCTCACTTGGAATTTCTTATTGTTTCTGAATCCAGCAATTCATTTCTTTCATCACTTCTGGAAAACTATGGGAATTTTTCTTAATCTATCTTTCCTATTTCATCTCTTAGAATTACTTTTCTATTTTCTTTAATTTATCATGCAGCCCTATAATTATCTCTTCAGCTGTACCCAATTCATTGCTTAATTATCTTAAGACTTTTCACTTTCATGGCAATAATTTTTATTTTGAGCAATTCTATTCTAGTCTTTTTAAAATCTTTTATTGGGATGGTTTTATTCATTTTTTTCATTTTCATTTTTTTCTTTATATTCTTAATTACTTGAAGCACACTTATTTCAAAGTTTTTCAGACTCTCAGGCTAAGATAATATCTTTAGAATCTTCCTTTGCATATTTTTCCAATCAGTCTTCACTGACAATATAGCCCTTTGGGCATTCTCAGGTTTACCCATATAAAATTATAATATCCTGTCTTGTTTGGATATTATTTCTTAATCTGATTGAATTCTATGTAACCAAGAAGCCTCACCAAACCCATACAAATTAATGATGAGAGAGCATAAATCATGAAATCTTAGGGGTAACCCAGGGACACAGCAGCATTTAGAAGTCAGATCCAGGAAGGAAAGAAAACAAAGGAAGTGAAGGGGTGGTTAAGTAGGACATGTGGTGTCACAGAAACAAAAAAGATTATGTCAAGAGAGAGGGAGTGGTTCTCTATGCAAAATACTGCTAAGAAGTAAGATAAAATGAGGACATAATCATGATGACTAGATGTGTCACGAAGGGGAGGGCAAGAACTGGAGGTAGTTACTACAGACAATTCTTTTGAGGTGATCTGTAAAGGGGACAGAGAAGATAAAGGATTGGTGTCCATGAGTAGTTTAAAAATAAAGGAGGCATTATATAGTAGAACATATTTATGTATTGTTTGAAGTAATTCAGAGAAGGTATGATCATAAAACACATAAATGAGGTATGGTAAGTTTACACAAAGCTCTTGAGAACACAGGAGAGATGGATTCTTCCATTTAAGCCAGGACATGCTACCCACCATTACAGGAGGCATGAGAAGAAAGGGACAAACAGGGGCATTAACAGATTGGAGATATAACAATAGAGAGTTTTGGTTAAGTTCATTGGCTAAGAGTAAGGGCAGGGATGGAGATATTGTGTGAGAGAAGGTCAACTGAAATAATCATTTGGAAATGAGTAATATTAGTGATCTTGAGAGACTTTGAGCATTCAATTTAAATTCTCTTTCTTTCCACCAGATTCCCAGGATTTAGAGAACAGTTGCTGTATTTAAGTATACTGACTTTTCTGAGGTATACAAACTGTGGGCACTGGAAAATCTGTCCTAGTCCAGAATATCTGCTCACTGTGTACCTTAGAAGGGTTAGGATTGGACATGAAAGAGCACCCCTACTCTTGAAGACCATTGCCCATTCTTTTTCATGCCCTATTGGCCCTATGAACAAAAGAAGTTTTGGGGTTTCACATCCTTGACCATGTTTAGTACCCTTTGAATAACTGGGTAAGTCTGAAAAATAATAGTAAAATATTTATTTCACACAAGCTTAAAGTTAATTTTAATGTAATTTTAATTACATTAAATGGGGTTGTTTTAAATGGTTATATAAAACAAAAACTGTAGAGGTTTTTTAAAAGTTTTATCAAAGTATAGTTTACCTACTATACAATAACCAATTTGAAGTGTCAATGGTTTTTAGTGTATTTACTGAGTTGGGCAACAACATTATAATAAATTTATAGCACTTTATCCATTTATGAAGGAACTCCACAACCAGTAGCAGCCACTATCCACTTCCCTTCTTTTACTAAATATATTGTTTATTAGGTGCCCTGGTTCATAAATGGCATAGGTTCCAGGTATAACTAGACACCTGCATATATTCCATCACCATATCCTTCATCTGGTTCAGTCACCTCACAACTCCCTTCCCTTTGGTAACACCATCCTATTCTTTGTATCTAAAAATTTTCTTTTACTTTGTCTATACGTTTGCTTTGTTTCTTTATATTTCACATAAACGAAATAATGCAGCATTTCTTTTTCAGTCTAACTTCTTTCATTTAGATAATTACATTGAGATCCTCCCATGTCACAAAAGACAAGATCTTTATCTTTTTATAGACAGCTGAATATTATTCCATGACATCACACACACACACACACACACACACACACACACACCCATATGCATGCATACATTACATCTGTTTATTATTCATTTTTCCATTAGCCAGAGAGCAGTTAGGTTATTTCCCTAATGTAGATAATGCTGTAATAAATATAAAGTTTTTCAAGTTAGTGTTCAGAAACATACCACATCTATCTGATAGGTGGATCATAAATTTTTATTCTTAATTTTTTAAGGAATATCTGTTTCTCATAGTAGCTACACTAATTTGCATCCTTACCAGCAGTGGATGAGGTTTCCTTTTACATCCTCACCACCATTTGTCATTCCTTTTTATAGCAAAATAGTATTCCATTGTATGAATATACCACTTTAATTTGTTCACTCAGCAACTAATGGTCACTTGTATTGTTTTAACTTTTAGATTATAGAATTATTTAAAACAGTTCAAAATACAATGTGCCTCCTTACTGTTCTGACTCACTTTGGTTAAAATCTAAGTTCCTGATTAGTGCTGAAAGGAACCTGTTTCTTGTTGTAGCCTCAAGCCAATTATTTGGAATAATATTTACTTATGACTATACACTGAGTTGAATATGATCCTCACCTTTCTTAACAAATGTGTCACTTTAGCATTAAAATCTACATATAAAAATAAAAATGAAACCAAATAGGCTACAACACAATTTCAGTCATAACTCAGTGTTGCCCCATTGTACAGCATTTCTTTAATTTGATAAATTAACTTTCATTGATTGTCAGATAGTGACATGGAAAGGTGATATTGGTTACAGATTATAGTTGCATCTTGGAATGGTCTAAACACTAAGAGCAGGAGATAAGGTTTGTTTATATGACATCAGTTTAGAGTACGTTTCTCTCAAAGAAATGATGAACAATGGCTGGAGTTTGTCACACTTGCAGAGGTCCCTGTGGTCTCTGAGGGCGTTCTCTTTAGTCCCTGGCTTATCTGCTATTGAAAGCTCGTTGAAGACGTCAATTGAAAGCAGACAGTGCCAGATCAGCAGACCAAAGTCCTGACTTCCCAACCTTGGCTTAGTATGAGGTCTCACTCCACTGGAAAAAGAAAAACAAAAGCAAGTGTGTTCACTGGAAGGCAGGACTCTGCACACAGAGTGTCTCATATTTTCAAAGTAGGAAAGTGTCCACAGCTAATATTTTGATGGGCCCAAAGTGTGTGCCTTTTTTACTGAAATCTGTGTCTGTCCCATTGGGAAGAAAGGGCCCTTGCTGTGCACCTGTGGAGAAGGGAGTTTAACTGAAGGAAGGTTGAGCTAACTTCATTATGCCTTTCTTGTTAAAGCAAAGTTTTGCTAGGGGAGTGGTTCTGGAATTAAAGCAGAGAGTGAGTGCCTGCCTGAGGCTGGAGTGCTTTTGAAATATATCTGCTCTAGAGACCCTCTGTCATCGTACCTTTGACATAACCTCACTCCCCAATTCTCCACCCAGGTCTGTTGACTCTTCTGCATTCTGCCAAGGACAACATGGCCTTGGAAGTGAAGTATTTGCTGACCTGCAATCTGGGTAACATGAAGCTTTCTTTAGTAGGAAGAATAGAGGGGAAAGCCAAAAGAAAACACCTTGATGGTAGCTCCTTTCAAAGATAATTCTGAAGTCTCTAGCACAGAACAAACCCAATGGCTGCAGCAAGTGGTGTGCATCTCTCAGAGACTCACAGACAGGGCTCAGGACATGAGCGAATGTGCCTGGACCCAAAGTTTACTTGTGGTGGAGATAGAGACACAGAGAAACACAACTGAGAACAGGGTAACAAGCTGGGGCAAAGGAAAGGGGGAATATCAATGATGATACTGGTAGATTTAGAAAGGACAAAAAAATCACTCAATAGAAAACACAGGGCCAAGGAAGAGAATTGGGGAGCAAAGGGCAACATTTCAATTAGAGGAAATAGTACAGGCATGATGCAGGCAATGGAGTGCTGTGACTGAGCAAGTGGGCACGTGGGTGTGGGAGCATGCTGAATGATTATTTGTGATTAAACAGATAATTGGAGGGTCTGCAGAATCCTGTGGACATTTTATCAATTCCCCTGTCAACACTCATCATGTCTTATTAAAATTATTTTTTAACTGACAGCCATATCACTAGGTTGTACAGTCATGGCTATTGATCTACCTTAAGAAGACTTAAATAAATGGAGAGATATATTCCATGTTCCTGGATAGAATTTTGCAAATATATAAGGACTGTAAATTAAACCATATATTTTTTTATGTAATCAAAATCTAAGTCCCAAAGGAATGCTTTGGAATGTGATTCTGGGTTTAAATTCTGTCCATCTGAGAAAAATAAGAACAGTTGAGCCAAAACTTAAGTGAAGAATAATATTTCTAACACATGAAATAATAATAAAACAGATGGTGTCATATAGAAATAGCTAGATCAATAGACCAGATTAGAACATTTAGAAGCAATTAGGTATTGAGTAATTATTATAATTGGAATAACTGACTCATCATTTGGAAAATAATTCAAGCAAATTAGGTGCTCAAGTTGAAGTTACTTTCCGGTACACAGTGACTCCACCTGCAAGTTTACCCCCTAAACAGAACAGCCTTTCACAGCCAGGGAACATCAGTGTTACATGAGTAGTAACTTCTTTATACACTGACTTCTGGTCTTGGCCCACCCACCTGCTCATTTAATGTGCCCAAGAACCTGCCCTTGTTAAGAGGTCTTATCAAGAAGACTTGCACAATCTGCAAGGAAATCATTATATTTTCTTTGAGCACATGGGTTATAAGAGGATAAAAATCCATTCTTCAAAATTTGATTTAGCATTTGTGGGAAGACTTCCTTCTCCCAAAGGAGAAGAACAGTCAACCAAGACCCAGTGCAAGTGAATAGTAAGCCCCAATGAACTTACTGGTAGGGGTCTTGGAAAGGTTTCAAAAGGAAGAACTGTGAAGAATTTTATGTAGTACAATCAACAATATGGGGTTCGGTTCCAGGAGTTCATGTGGTATCACTACAAGTCATTTCTTTCTGAGTCTTCTGCAAAGACCAGGGCTTCAGGGCCCTTTGCTCTCTCAGACCTTCTGGGAAGTCCCTCCAATGAGACCCACTAAAGCACATGAGAAAATAAAGTTGTGGTGAGTTCTCTGTCAAACATTTCTATTTTCTAAGACATACTTAATTTGTAAAAGTACTGATTTAATAAGTAGCAAAATGTCATAGTTCTCGAACATGTCGAATTCCTTTCCAGTGAACACCAACCTATATCCACTTTCAAGCTGAGGAAGCCTCTGTCCAGAGTATGACTACTCATTGCAGCCTTTCTCCCCACCACCCAACCCCATCATCCGTTATAAACGCTTGTCCCTTTCCTTCCCCAGTTCCTTTAAGTCTCAGAACCCTCATGGAGTTTATTAATGTCTACTAGTTGTTCTAAGCATTTTATTGTATCAAATTATCTGCTATATAAATGCCCAGTATTTGTTTTTTTCCTTCTGACATGCTTTACTGCTCATTACTTTCTCAAACACCCTCCACTGCCTTTCATCTTTATGGTGGAGTAGTAGTCCATAATGTGAATATACCACAGTTTCTTGATTATATTGTCTATTGATAGACATTTAAACTCTTCCCATGTTCTAGCTTTGGTAAATAATGCTGCTACTAACACCATAGAACATAGAATTCCTTGCATTGAACAAATCAAAACCACAATGAGATACCATCTCATACCAGTAAGAATAGCTTATATTAAAAAAAAAAAAAAGAAACAGGCAAAAAACAAATGCTGGTATGGATGTGGGGAGAAAGGAAAGCTTTAACACTGCTGGTGGGAATGCAATCTGGTTCAGTCACCATGAAAAGCTGTGTGGAGGATCCTCAAGCTACTGAAAATAGAACTACCATTCGATCCAGCAATCCCACATCTGGGGGTTTACACAAAGGATACAAAAACACTAATTCAAAGGATACCTGTACTTGGATGTTTATTGAAGCACTATTTACAATAGCCAGGCTATGGAAACAATCCAAATATCCCCAAACACGCGAATGGATCAGGAAATTGTGGTATATGTACACAATGGAATATTATCAATCAAAAAAGACAGTCTTATGTCACTTGCAGCAATATGAATGGAGCTAGAAGGAATCATTTTGGCAGGTATAAGCCAGAAAGAAAAAGAGAAATACTGGATGGTCTCACTTATATGAGGGAAACAGGGAAAACAAACAAACAAACAAATAGACAAGAAAAACTTAAAACTGTCAACTCAGCTGAGGCATAGAGCAGGAGAGGGGGTAGAGTCAGGGGAGGAATGGGCAAAGAGATTAAGGTGGATCACGGTTGATAGGATGGTGGGAGAACCTCAGGGTAGACAGTGATGTAAAAGATATACATATAATAAAATTTTTTAAAGATTTTTTTGCATTGATGGTTTCATATTCTTTCCGGATATATCCAAGAATGGGGGTTGCTGGGTTAAACAGTATTTCCATTTTTAGCTTTTTAAGGTAAATCAGGTTGCTTTCCATGTTTTCACCAGTTTACACTCAAAACAATGTAACAGTTTGGACTTGGAGGTCTTTTTTAATATGTGCCATTTTCACATTGTGGTTTTAACCTGCATCTCTATTACTAGAAATGATTATAAACAATTCTCAAGTTTTTTGTCTTCTGAATATCCTTTTTGGTGAATTATCTGTTCAGATCTGCTGCTCATTTATTAGTTGAGTTATTTTAATTGATGAATTGTGTGAGCTTGTGTGTGTGTGTGTGTGTGTGTGTGTGTGTGTGTATCTTGGAGCTAAATCCCTTATCAATTTTATATTATGTGAGTATTTTCTCTCATTCAATAGGATGTGGTTTTAATCTTTTTTTTTTTGTTTCTGCTGTGTTATAACTTTTTAACTTGAGATAACTCCAGTTGTTTGTTGTTTATCTGTGTTTTTATTTCCCTTGTTGTAAGGATCAAGTCTCCAAAAAGATCTTTATCCTTGATGGCATGGAACATACGGGTTTTTTTGATATATTTCCTTGTTGCAAGTCTTTTATATAAATCTTTAATCCATTTGACGTTGAGTCTTGTGTAGTTGAAGAGGAATGCAACTTCATTCTTTTGTGTGGGTTTCCAACTTTCCCAGCATCATTTCTATTTATTTTTTAAATTAGGGGTTTGAAGAAGCAGATGAAGGGAAAAATGGGAATTTTTAAATTAAGTTCTTTTTATTGATTACACACATATTACATATATATATATTTACCTCATTGTATACCCCGAGGTTCTCCCACCACCATGTCACCCGAGAGCCATCACCTTGATCTCTTTTACTCGTCCCCCCAATTTACACTCTCTCTTCCTCCCTTGCTATATACTTTAGTTCTTCTGTCAGTGTGTTAAACTTTTTCTTGACCTTTTGTTTGTTTTCCCTATATTCCACATATAAGTGACACCATCCAATATTTATTTTTTTCTTTCTGGCTTATTTCTGTTAGCATAATTCCTTCTAGCTCCATTTATATTGTCACAAATGCCATAAATTTGTCTTTTTTGATTGATGAATAATATTCCATTGTGTAAATACACCACAACCTTTTCATCCATTTGTTTGTTCTGGGGCATTTGGGTTGTTTCCTTATCCTGGTATTGTAAATAGTGCTGCAATAAACATACAAGTACAGGCATCCTGTTGGATTAGTGTTTTGGTGTCCTTTGGGTAGATTCCTAGAAGAGGGATTGCTGGATTGAATGGTAGTTCCATATTCAATAGTTTGAGGGTCTCCCCTCAAACTATAGTGACTGGACCAGTTTGCATTCTCACTAGCAGAGTAGCGTGTTTATTTTTCCCCACATCCTAGTCAGCACTTGTTGTTGCCTGGTTTTTTTTTGTTGTTGTTTGTTTTGTTTTTTATACAGACCATTCTTACTGGTATGAGATATCTCATTGTAGTTTTGATTTGCATTTCCCTGATTGCTAGTGATGGTGAGCCGTTTTTCATGTGCCTGTTGGCCATTTGTATTTCCTCTTTGGAAATTTATCTTTTAATCACTTCTGCCCATTTTTTGATTGGGCTTTTTGCTTTGTTTTTGTTGAACTGTGTGAATTCTTTGTGGATCTCTGATATCAGACTTTTGTCACTTAAGTGCAGAAGTTTTTTTTTTTTTGCTGTACAAAAGCTTTTGAATTTGATGTAATCCTACCTGATATGTTTTCTTTGTTTGTATAGATGTTCCCTGAAAGCAGTTTCTGCAGTACAGGTCATTGAGGATTTTTATGGATTCAGGATTCAGGTTTTACATGCAAGTCTTTTATCAATTTTGAATTGGTTTTTGTATACGGTGTGCTGGAGTAGTCTGGATTCATTCTTTTGCATGTAGCAGTCCCATTTTCTCAGCACCAAAAAAAATATGGAATGCTTTATGAAGTTGCATGTCATTCTTGTGCAGGAGCCATGCTAATCTTCTCTGTATCATTCCAATTTTAACATATACTGCTAAAGTGAGCACCTATCTTTTAAAAGATCACTCATTTTTTAAAAGAGATTCTCCTCCATTTATGGCTGCTTTCTCATAGATTAGATTCTGACAAGTATGTGTATTTAATTCTGGGTTTTCTAATTCTAGTCCATCATTCATCCACTTATCTGTGTGCCAATATCTGGTTTTTAGTACTCTTGCTTTAAAGTTTGAAGTCAGGTAACATGATGCCTGTCTCTTCTTTTTCCTCAGGATTGCCTTTGCAATTCTAAACTTTTTGCAGTTCCAAAAAATTAAAATATTTTTGGTTTAATTACTTTGAAAAATATTATTGGTATTGTGATGGGTTTGTATTAAGCCTTTATATGATTTTTGCCTTTACAGTCATTTTGATTATAATGAATCTCCCCATCTAAGAACATGGAATAGCTTTCCATCTCCTTATGTCACCATTCCTTAATAACTGCGTGGTCTCATCATACAGGGCCTTTACCTTCATAGTTAAGACAACCCCAAGGTATGCAATGCTTTTTGAAGCAATTTAAGTGGAGCTATTGTCCTGATCTTTTGTTTCTTGTTTATTACTTGTATATTAAAACGTTGCAGATTTTTATATGTTGATTTTTTGAACATTCATCTGTATGTTCAAAAAACATTCACTGTATTCATCTATTGTCTATAATAAATTTTGGTGGCATATTTAGTATTTCTTAAATATTATGACCTATTTTCTGTGACTAGCAATATTTTCACATGTTTTCTGACTTGGATTCCCTTTAATTACATTTTTTTTGTCTGATGGTATTAACCAAAACCTCTAAGACTAATTTAAACAGAAGTGTTGAGAGTGGACATGCTTTTCAGATCTTAAGTTTGGGGGGAACTTTCTGCTCACCATTATTATACTGACTGTTGGTTTACAATCTATGGTCCTAGTTATATTATGTAGGTTGCTACATAATATTCTATCTTGCTTGACTTTTTTATAGGATCTTATGATTGTACATTTCTGCAATATCTGTTGAATTTTTATTATATTTTTAATTTCCATTTATCTGCTTAATTTTTACATCTTTCCTTTTACTAGTTTTAATTTTTTTTCCTTTTTCTAGTTCCTTCAGTTGCAGAGTTTGATTGTTTATTGAAGATTTTTCTGTCTTTTTTTTTAATATGGGCCTGTATTACTATAGACTTCCACATAGTACTGCTGCTAAAGCATTCCGTAGAGTATAGTAGTATATTTTAATTAGTTTTTGAATATTTTTGATCTATACTCTGATTTCTTCATTGACCCAGGATTTAGTCAGGAGCATTTAGTTTAGTTTCTACATGTCTTTGTTTATTCCAGGATTATTTTGTTGTTAATTTATAACTTTATAGCATTTTGATCTGTGAAGATACTTGATATAATTTCTATGTTCTTATATTTTCTAAGACTCAGTTTATGTTCTAGTACATGATCTAGTCTTGAAAATGTTCCATGACACAAGAAGAAATTATATATTTATTTTGGAATGTAAAAGAAATGTTCAATAAATTCATTTATTCTCACACATCATTTAAGGTCTTTATTCCTTAATTTTGCATCTGGATATTCTATCCCTTTCCATCAGTGGTATGTTGATGTCTCTGACAATGTTTCCATTTTTGTTCATATTATTTTTTGTTAATAGTGCTTTGTGTAATTAGGTAGTCGTATACTGCATGAATACAAATAACAATTATATCTTTTTGGTGGATTATTCCCTTGATCATTTTATGTGGTGATCTTCATCTTCTTTCTGATTGAAAGTCTAGTTGATCTGAGATGAGAACAGTAGCTCCTTTTCTTTTTGAATTTTTAGAATGTGTAACCTTACGCCAACTTTTAATTTTTCTGATTATTTATGTTTAAGTGTATTTTTTCATGTTGTAGTCCCCATATTTCTCCCACCAACATATCAACCATGACAATCACCATTTTGACTTGTGTTTCTCTCTCCCCTGTTTCATCCCCTTCCTTCTCCCTCCTTTGCTGGGTGTTTCCTATCTGTAGTCAACCTGTTGGCCTTTACTGTTTCTTGTCCTTTTGTTTGATTAATCCCTTTCTCACATATAAGTGAGACTATCTAGTATTCTCTTTTTCCTTCTTGCTTATTTCAGTCAACATAATTACTTCCAATTCCATCCATGTTGCTGCAAATGATATGAATTTGTCTTTGACTGCTAAATACTATTCCATTGTGTAAATATACCACAACTTTTTGAGCCATTAATATGTTTGAGGCCATTTGAATTGTTTCCATATCCTGGTTATAGCTAATAATGTTGCAAAAAAACATAGGAGTGCAGTTTCCTTTTGAATCCATGTTTTGGTATCTTTTAGGTACACTCCCAGAGGTGGGATTGTTGGATCAAATGGTAGTTTCATTTTTGGTAGTTTGAGATTCCTCCACACAGTCTTCCATAGTGGTTGGGCCAGTTTGCATTCCCTCCAGTGGCATAAATGTGTTTCTTTTTCTTCACATCACCAGCATTTGTTGCCACTTTTTTGATATGGGCCTTTCTTTCCCATGTAAGGTGTTATTCTGTGGTTTTGATTTGCATTTTCCTGATTATAAGTGATGTTGAATATTTATTCAAATGTTTGCTAGTCATTTGAATTTCTTCTTTGGAGAAGTGTCTTTTAAATTCTTCTGCTCATTTTTTTGATTGGTTTGCTTGCTTTGTTTTTCTTAAGTTGTGTAACCTCTTTGCATATCTTTGATATCAGCCCCTTGTATGTTGTATGGCGAGCAAATATTTCCTCCCATTCTATTGGGGTTCTCATTGTTTCACTTATTCTCTCTTTTGCTGTACAGAAGTTTTTTGGTTAATAGGGTCCCATCTGTACAACTCATTTGTGAAACTGGTCCTGGGCTCTTGTTTTTAGGGATTTTTGATGATTACTTCATTTACACTGCTTATAATTGGTTTGATTAGGCTCCCTATTTCCTCTTTGTTCAATTTTGGATGATTGTATTAGTTCTATTTGTCCATCTCATTCAAGTTGTTGTATTTATTCATAGCCATCTCTAATTATCCTCTGGATTTCTGTTGTGTCTGTTGTAATATCTCTCCTTTCATTTATGACCCTATTAGTTGTTTTTTTCTCCCTTCTTTTCTTTGTGAGCCTTTCTAGGGGTTTATCAATTTCATGTATTTTTTCAAAGAACCAGCTTTAGTTTCATTGATTTTTGTGGTGATCTTTTTTATTTCTAGTTCATTTATTTCTGCTTTAATTTTTTTTTTTTTTTGAGGCTAGGTCTCACTATGTTGCCTGGAGTAGTCCAATCCCAGTCCCATGGATTCATGTGATCCCCAGCCTCAATCTGCCAGGTAGCTGGGATTACAGGCATCCACCCATCACGCCCAGCTGATCTTTTGAGAACAGGTCTCGCTATGTTGCCTGGGGTAGTCTCAAACCCATGAACTCAAGTGATCACAGGCCTCTTGCCTCCCAGTACTTGAATTACAGGCACATGCCTCCATGCCCATCTTATTTCTGCTTTAATTTTTATGATTTCCTTTCTTATACTTGCTTTTGGATTTTTGGTGTTCTTTTACTAGTTCTTTGAATGGGAGATTAGGTTATTTTTTGGTTTGTTTCTTGCTTTTTGATACACACCTATATTGCTATATAATTTTCACTTAGTACTGCTTTTGCTGACTCCTATTCATTTTGGAATTTTGTGTCATCTTTGTCATTTATCTCATTCATGTTTTAATTTCTTCTTTGATTTCCTCACTCAGTGGTCTCTCAGTAGAACATTGCTCAGTCTCCATGTAATGGGCAGTCTCCTTGCATTTTTTTCATAGTTGATTTCTAGTTTGATGCCTTTATGATCAAAGAAAATATTTGGTTTTTTTTAATCTTCACGTATTTATTGATGTTAGTCTTGTACCTTAATATATGGTCAATCTTTGAGAATGTTCCATCTGCATTAGAAAAAAAGGTGCATTCATTTGTTTTGAGTACATTGTCTTGTAAATATCTATCATCATATAGAGCTATTGTGCCCTTGTGTAGTTTGTCTTGTTGATCTGTCCTTAGGTGAGAGTGAAGTGCTAAAGTCCATACATACCACATATATATTTTCACCAGTCTGTTTTCAGTGCTAATAGTAATTGTCCAATGATTTTTGGTGTTCCTTTATTTGGCAAAAATATACTAATGAGTGTTATGATCTTTTTTTTTGTACATCCTTCTGGTGTATTAACCCCTTGATTAGTATGTAGTGTCTTTAGTATATTTTTCACCCTTGTTAGTTTAAAGTCTGCTCTATCTATAAGTATGACTACCCTTGCTTTCTTTTGGGGTCCATTTGCTTGTACGATTGTTTTCCAGCCTTTCACCTTCAGCCTGTGCTTTAGAGTCCAGGTGTGTTTCCTGGAGGCAGCAGAATGTTGGAGTCTGCTTTTTAATCCAGTTTGCTGCTCTGTCTTTTAATTGGAGAGTTTAGTCCATTAATATTTAGGGTGATTATTGATGCTTAGAATCTGAAGTTGCCATTTTGGTAGTCATTTTGTAGCACTATTTATTACTTTGTTGTGTTCTCTCTGATCCTACTTCTCTTGGTTTTGACCTTAAGACTTGTTTGATTTCTTGGAGTGGACACTTAAGTGGTAGCAAATTTCTGAAGATTTTGTTTGCCTGAGATTGTCCTTATTTTTCCTTCATATAGGAAGGAGATCTTTACAGGATAGAGTATTATAATAATCTGCCAGAGTGCCTGGCAGATTTTGTCTTGTTGTTTTTTGAACATATGTCTTCAATCTCTCCTTGCCTGAGTTGTCTCCTCAGAGTAACCCGATGTCAGCCTAATAGGTTTTCCCTTTTAATTTATCTTTCCTTTCTCTGGTCAGTGTCATTATTTTTTCTTTGTCTTGAACTCTTGGCAACATTACTACTTTGTGTCTAGATGTGGTTTTCTTTTTATTAAGGTGGTCTGGTGTCCTTCTAGCTTCCTGTATGTCTATTTTCATTCCTTCTGCAGGTTTGGGAAGTTCTCCTCAGTTATTTTCTTAAATAGATTTCAGATCTGGTGACTCTTTTTTCTCCTGGGATTCCAATGACACTTATATTTCCTTTCCTTATGGTATCTGATAAATGGCTGAATGTCTTTTTATTCTTCTTGCTTTGTATATCTCTTTCTCTTTTGGTTCTTTTTATTTTGGTATCTTTGAGAGTACTGATATGTTCTTCCCATTTCATCTATTCTATGTTTATGGGTTTACCAGTATTTTTAAACCCTTCAATTGCTACTTTAATGCCCTGTATTTCCTTTAATTTTCTTTCTTAATGATTCAGTCTCAGTCTTCTGATCATTGATTGTGTTACTCATAACAATTTCTTCTTTTTTTTATATCTTTCTGCATTTTAAAAAAAATCTGCAAGTGTGTTTTTTTTATCATGGGGATTCTGAATCCTTTTACTGACAGGTAGAGCAAGTCTTCTGTGTCATCATTATTGGGATTCTGGGCATTGTCTTTCCCTTGGTGGTATATTGTTTCCAGAGGGCTTGCTTGAACATTTGCAATATTTTTTGTTTCTGTTGTTTGTTTTTGGGCTTGTCTATGGGTTGGGACACTACAGCACGATTACATAATGAAGACTGTTACCAGGTTGTGGATGATTCTGCCATGTGCCTGAGCTGCTATGATTAAGATGTGACTTCCTGAAGACTGCTGCAATGGATGGTTCTCTCTTCTGTTCAGTGGGGGTCATGGGGCTTGGTGACTCTATCCATTGAGGGTGAAGGTCTTTTTCTATGCTTTTCCTTGAATCACTGTGGCTAGCAGAGTTCTGGGACTCGATCACTTCTCCTATAGGTATCTGCTCTGTGCTGTTCTCAGGGCTTCTCTGGGACTTGTGGTGGTCACCCTGGCTCAGGAGTGTGATCAATAGATCAATAGATCACTTCCCTCCTTCCTCTGCCCCACTTGGGAGCCAATTTGTTCACTCTTGCACTTTTACCAGGATTGCTGTGGCTTACAGGCTCTGGGATGGGCTGATTACTTCTTCCCCTCCAGGTAGCTATTCTGTGATGTTCCCTCCCTGGTCAATGACTGCTCTTTGTGCTTCTCCCACCTTTCATTTTTATTTTTATTTTTTAATGTTTTAAATAAATTTATTGTGATAACATTGATTTATAGCACTATATATGATTTGGAGAATAGGTTCATACATCCATGAAGAATGTCACCACATCACAGCCACCACCCAAAACCTTGCAGTCCTTCACCATACACCACTGGGCACTAAGATTGCTTCCATTAGCTGAATAGCTTCCATTAGTTGAATATTGTCAGTAGTACTATAGTAAATATGAACATGCATATATCCCTTTGAGTTAGGATTTTGTTTTGTTTTTCACTCTTTGGGTAGATATGTAGAAAAGAATTTCTGGGTCACGTGGTAGATCTAATTTTAATATTTTGATGAACCTCCATGTTGTTTTCCATAGGACAAGACTATATTCCTACCAACAGAGAATTCCTTTTGAGCCACTTTTTTTGCAGCATTTGTTTTTTGTTTTTATATAGACCATTTTTATGGTAGTGAAGTGGTACTGATAGTTAATCTATGACTAAGGAGTCAAGAGAATACTATGGAGTAAGGAAAGTCTCTTCAACTATCATGTTGGGAAAACTGGACAATATAGCAGAAAAATGAAACAAGACCACTGTCTCACACCACACACAAAAATTAACTCAAAAATAAATTAAAGACCTAGATACAAGACATGAAACTATAAGGCACTTAAATGAAAATATAGGCAAAACACTACACTGCATTGCTTTGCTAATTCAACTCCAAAGGCAAGGAGAACAACAACAAAATAATAAATGGAACTATATCAAGGTAAAAAGCTTCTGGAGGCTTGGGGTGGAGGAGAAACTATCATTAAAACAAACATACAGCCTACTATATAGGAGAAAACAATTTCACATCATATATTTGATATTTAACACCTAGAAAGAATTTATATAACTCAAAACAAAATTTTAAACCCAATCAAAACAGACAATGGGTAGGAGAGTTAAATAGACACTTCTCCCAGGACATAGAGATGGTCAACAGACACATAAATGTTTGTAGATGAACATAAAAAAATGTTCAATATACTTATTAGGAAAATGCAAATAAAAGCAACAATGAGAAACCACTTCACTACACCTTTTATTTTTAGTTGGCTTTTGTATTTCAGTGTTAAATGGGTCTCTTGCAAACAAAGTATCAATGACTGACAAACTTTCACCTACATTGTTAGTCTATGTCTTTTTAGTCATGATTTCTGGCCATTCATATCTGCGGTGATTATATACATGAATGATTTATTATCGGTCACTTTTTTTTCTTCCCATTATTTCTTTTTCTATTTGTTTCTCTCTGCTCTTTCTGGATGACTTTATTATTTCTACCTATTTCTTTGCATCTTTGTCTGTGAGTCTCTATTCTAGAAGGTTACTTAGTGTTTAGCATGGGAATTTTACTTTAATTTCTATATGCTAAGTTCTTTATGAGCTGGTGTCTACTCTCTTACATTTTAATTATATAGTTTCTGTGTATTTCTTTTTCCTGCTGTTTTGTTGTGACTCATAATATTTTTGTTCAAAAGATTTCACCTTTATACTCAAATGATAATTTTACAGGAAGTATTCTTGACTGGTAATTCTTATCTTTTAAGAATATGGACACTTCCCTCCATTCTCTTCTTGCCATTAGGGTGTCTGAGCCAAAGTCTTAATTAGCAAGTATTTGGGAGTTATATTTTTATCTTCCTGACAAAGAAAATTTTCTTTGTCTTTGATTTTGGGATAATTTAACAATGATATGTATAGATCTTTTTGTATTTAAAAATTTGTGTTTCTATATACTTCCTGGACATCCATGTTTAGTTCACTCTTTAGGTTTGGGAAATTCTCAGAATTTCTTTGAATAGGGTTTCTGCTCCCATTTTTCTCTCTTTACCTTCTGGGGTTCTAATTATTCTCAGTTTTCCTATTCCAACTGAGCCTGATATTTCTCATTGTTTCATCTTCCTTTATCTTGATTCATCATCTTTTTTTTTTCTAAGTGGGTAATTTGTTCATTTGAATCTTCTAGATCAGAAATTCTTCCTTCTACCAATTTATTTCTATTTAATGTGCTTTCTAAATATGTCTGCATTTCATTCAGAGTCTATCTTCTGATATTTTTATATATTCAGTCTCTTGAACAAAAATTTTCTTTGTTCCTAGATCTCCTTTATAAGACCTTGCACCTGACTATATGCTTTCAAATGACCTTTCAGTAACTCATTGAACATTTTTTATATTGTTGTTTTGAAGTATTAGGTAGTTCCTGTATTTCTGTTCTCATTTCTATTTGTCCTAGGACTTCTCTTCTTCTCATTTTGCTTTTCTATTTTGTGTTCAGATGTTCTTTGCTACCTAGGCATTTGTGTTGCTTTATTTGATGGGTGTGTGTAGGGACGGTACATTGGGAATTTAGTGTGACGGTACATTGGGAATTTTGTTTCTCACCTTAGTTTCCACTGGCATGAGGTGGTGAGAAGATGGGAGTCTGGGGCTATAATACTTGATCTCAGTTTGAGAATTGAAATTGGTTACCTCTACCTCCTCTTAATTCATGCCACAGCAAGTTGCATTCTCTGCTTAGGTTGTCTTAACTTCCCTCCCTACTTTTCCCTTCTGCCACAAGTCATTATCTAGGAAGCTTGAGTTCTGCAGTGTGGGGAGCTAAGTCTGGACTGCCAGGTTCACATTCCAGAACTAGCTTGTGCTTGGCAGGCAAGTGGTGCTGCTCCCAAGTGTTGAGGTGTGTGCTGCCTTGTCACTGTGATGACCAACAAGGACCATTACCACCCCCTCTTCTTTTGCCATTCTGTAGAGTCTCAATATCTGTGAGTTATCTTTTAAGTCCTCTCCACTATTGGGCTCTTTATGAAGTCCAGCCTGCCTCAGCCTGGCATCTCTTTGCTCTCTTCTGGAGGGACATGGGAAGGGAGACTTCGATGCCTACACTGACTTCAGAATTCCCAACTTCCTGGGTTTGTACCACTGCCTCAAGTGAGGTCTGCACCTACTTGCGTGCCAGCAAAGTTCCTCCAGAGTTTCATAGTGCCCTGGTTTGTGTTGTCATTGTGACTTAGGTGGTTGACCTATGGCTTGTTCTGCTTGCTGAGATATCTACTCTCCCAGTTACCCCACTCCTGGCCCTCAGCAACCACCACCCTTAGTTCAAGGTATTTGTAGGCAGTTTCTGAGACTCTCTACAGAGGCTGGAGCATGTGGATCTTCCTATGAGCAAAAGTTATTTTTTATAGTTTTTTGTAGGGGAGAAGGTGACCCCAGTCTCTCTATTCTGTCATCTGAGTGAAGTCTTCTTATATAAGTGTTACTTCTAATAATTTGTTCAAAAGTTCTGCTGATGTCAGTATAAAAGGGATTGCTTGTGTGACCCCAGTCTGGTCTCAAAGTCATTCTGATGGGGTTTTTTGTCACTCTCCTCATGCTCTTCCACATTCTTCCAAGTTATGTCTATTTACTATTCTGTTGCTTTATAATAATCCTTTTATAACTTATTTTCATGTGCAGCTTGCTTATACTTTTTGTTTTTCAGTGAAGTTCTTTATTCTGCTTTTGGTCTGGAGTGTTAATTTTACATGGTTGGAAATAGTTTTTTTTTTTCAGTATTTTAAATCTTTTGACAATTTTTCATGCTTGCAATGTTTCTTCTAAAATGTTTGTAGACAGTCTGATTGTTGTTCCCTTATAGGTTAGTCTTTTTTGTTCTTGGTGTCTTTAGTATCTTGCCTTAGTCATTAACTTTCAATAACTTTGTTGTATATCTGTAGTATTAGTTAGTTTAGAACTTTTTGGGTCTATGGGATCACATTTGGTTTAATTCCTAGATTGAGATGGTTTTCAGTAATTATTTAAATAGGCAAATTTTCTATGCCCTTCTCTTTCTGAGACCATAAGAACATGAATGCTATTTCCTTTAAATTATCCCAGACAGTTCTTAAACTAATTTTGTTTTTTATTCTTTTTTCTCTATGTTGTTCTAATTCTGTGTTCTTGCATGTGTGTTGTTGAGGGCCTCAGTTTGATTAGTAATTTTATTCAGTTACAGTATTTCCAAACACCATTACTTCTAATTTTTAGTGCCTCATTTCTTGTCTTTATTCTGTTGTTCTATATGCTTCAGTGGTTCTTGCTTGTTTGTTTTTGCTTTTTAATTCCTAAGGATTTTTATACCTGTTACCTTGAACTCTTCTTCAGTTATTGAATTGAAACTCCTCTTGGTTCTTTTTTTTACTTAGCTCCAAACTCTGTGCTTCTGTCTCTTCATTTTTAGATTTTAAGGGCTGCATTAGGGATAAACTTTCAGACTATTTCCTTTACATCTGTTGCAGTAAACAGAGAGCTAGTACCATCAAGGGGCCATGGGTAAAAAGAAATTAGGGTAATAGTATACCAAAGTATCATCTCCAGTGTCAAGGACTCAAGCTTTCTACTGTGCTGTGGTGAGCTGAGCTGTATGGTGGGGACCCACAGTGCTTCCCTCCTCTACAGCAGCTGCTCAGTCTGTGTCTTTGAGAGTCTACTGTCAGGTTATTTTTAAGCAATAGATGCAGTGATGGGCACAGATTGTAGTTAATACTGGATTATGGACTGGGAGTTGTTTTGTTTTTCAGCATAGAACCTTATCTTACAGTGTTTACTCCTGTTAGCAGGTACTTAAAGCTTGGTTTATACAAGGGTTCATTTGTTGTCTTGGTTTTAACCCTGAGGTGAAGGTGGCATGTGTTTTGACTATCCTGGTGTGGCTTCAACTGGTAGCCCCTTCCAGGTAGAGACATTGGTGGTTGGATCTTTTCTCTATGCTGTTTCAGGCAGTGGGTCTATATTGAGCACTTTGGGTTCAAACTTGTAATTCTTATTCTGCATACTTGCTCCTATCGTTCTCCAACTGTGTACCCCTTGTCCTTGTCTCCAGCTCCATGCTTCCCTTATCAATTGCAGAGCTAAATTTCAGCTTCCATGCTTCCCTTATCCATTGCAGAGCCAAGTTTCAGTACCTGAAATTGGTGTGTGCCTCAAATTTTGCAACTGTAGGGGTTTCTGTGCAGCAGCTACTTCCTACCTCTCATAGATTGCAGCTTTGTTCTGCTGCAGTCTAGTTGTGAATATGCAAAGAAAGTGACCCCATCATCCCATCATCTTTACTCTGCTACCATCTTGCCAGATTACACTGCTTTTCTTGAGCAAAGAGGTGATATTGTCTACTTGTCTACTGAGTTTCATTTCTTTGGGTTAATTTAGGATAAATGAGTTGGTTGGCCTTTCTCCTCCCTAGCCTCTATGTACCCTCCCTATGATTGAACATGCAGTCGGTGTGCACATGTGTGAGTGGGCACACCTGGGACTGAGAGGAAAGGATAAAAGAGTGGTGTCATCCTGGGGTGAGAGAGAATGAGAGAGGATGGGGAAGAAGATAAAAGAACACTAGAGAACTCCAGAAAGACAAAATAGCTAGAGAAAGAGCATGAAGATTGAGGGGGTGGAGATCTTGCCTGTGTCCCAGCAGCCTGTGGATCTAGTCCAGCCCTGCCTTGCCTTTCCTGGTATGTCTGTGTAACTGCTAAAATCACAAAGAACCTACAAAGAGCTTGGCACCTGCACTACACCTGGTATCATGATCAGGCTGCTTATTAGAAAGTTAGCTTTAATTGAGAACCCATACTATATAGAGTAAATTTAAAGAGCATTTAAGGTTCATAAGCTTCAATTTCCTCTTCAAAAGAGGGAAGACCCTGTAGAAATGAGAGTAGAAGCAGGTAGCTGAGATACATGGGCTATGTCCACTTCATTTTCTCTACAAAAATATGATTATTAAACTTCAGACGTTTCATGCAAAAGCTCACTTATTCCAAGTCTTTCTATTATAAATGAGGAAACAGCACAGAAAGACTAGGTGGCTGAGTCAGGGGGTGCAGCCTGAACAAATTCTCTTTCCCTGTCTGTTCTCATAGGAGCTTGGCATGAGGCTCCAAATGACCTGAGTTCTCTGCCTTTAGACAGAACCTGAGGTGATATGTTATAGGATAAATGAGTTTTCAGGGTTTTTGTCTATCCCCAATAGCCTCTATTACCAGTACCCTTTCCATGGTTATACACACCTAGTCTCAATGGGTGTACACATGTGTGAGTAGGCTCACAGGGACCTGGGAAGAGGAGATAAATGAGCAGCATCACCAGAGAGAGAACAAGCAGAGAGAGCACATGAGGAGAGCACCTGAAAAAGGAAAAGAACTTGAGAAAGAAACTTAAAGGCTATTTCTTTGTTGTTAATTATTAAAAGTTCTACAAAGCTCACTCTAAGGGCTCTGACAAAAGCCTCAAAAAATATCAAAAAGCCTCCTAACCAAAAAAGAGAATGGCGGTACTATTATTCCAACCCTCAAATTATAATTATAAGCCATAATAATTAAAACAGCATAGTACTGGTACAAAAACAGACAATCAGACCAATGGAACAGAATTGAGTGCCCTAAAATAAAATCACACATATATAGTCAGCTAATCTTTGACAAAGGAGTGAAAAACTTACAATAGAACAAGGACAGCCTCTTCAATAAATGATGCTGGGAAACCTGGACCAAGACATGCAAAAAAAAAAAAAAATGAACCAGACACCTCCCTCATACCATGGACAAAAATCAACTCAAAATGGATAAAAGATTTGGAAGTAAGACCTGAAACCATAAAATACAGAGAGGAAAACTTCAGCAAAACCCTCCATGAGTTACAATTCAGAAATAGCTTTCTGGACACACCTACAGATGGCAAAAAATGAAGGAAAACATAAAGATCTGGAACTATATCAAACTAAAAAGCTTCTGTACAGCAAAAAAGACAATAGAGAAAACAAAAAGAAACCAAATGGAAAAAAATTTTTGCCCTCCATACTAGTGATAAGGTTCTGATAACAAAGATACACAAAGAACTCACACAACTTAACAAAAACAAAGCAAAAATCCCAGTTGAAAAATGGGGAGAAGAACTAAAAAGACACTTCTCCAAAGAGGAAATACAAGTGGCCAATACGCAGATGAAAAAATGCTCAGTGTCACTAGCAATTAGGGAAATGCAAATCAAAACCACAATGAGATACCTTACACCAGTAAGAATGGCCCACATAAAAAATACAGGCAACAAAAAGCACTGGTGTGGATGTGGAGAGAAAAGAACATTTTTATACTTCTGGTGGGAATGTAAACTGGTCCAGTCACTATAAAAAGGTGTATGGAGGACCCACAAACTAATGAAAATGAAACTACCATTTGACCCAGCAATCACTCTTTTGGGAATCTACCCAAAGGAGACCTGAATCCAAGTACAAAGGGATACCTGTACTTGGATGTTTACTGCAGCACTATTTATAATTGCAAGGACATGGAAACAACCCAAATGTCCCAAGACAGATGAATGGATGAAAAAGATGTGGTATTATTATTCATCAATTAAAAAGACAAATTCGATGATTTTATGAGAACATGGATGTACTTAGAAGAAATCATATTAGCAGAAACAAGTCAGAAAGAAAAAGACACCAAATGGTTTCACTAATCTATGGGATATAGGAAAAACAAGCAAAAGGTCAGGAGGAAAAGTCAAAACAAGCTAAAAACCACACTAAGGTACACAACTGGAGGAGGGGAGATGGAAGGGAATGGTCAGAGAGGGAAGGTGGTAGGTGATCCCCAGGGAATACAAAGAAGTGAAATATATATAAATAAATATTTTTTTAATGAAAGGACTTTAAAAGTATGTAGTCTTAGGTTTTACCAGTCCCTTATATCTTTTGTGTGTTAAACCTTTATCAGATATATGATTTATAAATATTTAAATATTTTCCTATTCTGTACATTGCCTTTTAATTGTATTGTTTCTTTTGTTCTGCAGATGTTTTTTAGTCTCTCGGCAATACTTAAGTTTTATGTGTCTACCAAATGGTTACTTCCTGTCATTTAGGAGTATATGTTCTGACATAAAAACAAAACCTTATTTAATACAGATTTCTATTATTCCCAGAAAAAAAAGGGGGCTCCAACATTATCTATTAGAACCATGATGAACCTAATCAGACTTTGATGGTACCCAAAACATGTGCAAACGTACTCTGAGGGATGCACATCTTAGGTCAATCAAACCTACTTCTAGAACAGACAACTTTCATCATGCACCATGGGTTGGCATCAGAAGGGCAGACTGACTCTTTGGGATTGTCTCTTGCTAGATTGAGGTGGCGGCCTCAGTTCAAGGCTCCTTTCTGTCCTCCTGTTCCTAGATACAACATCTCTGCTTTCCACTGACAACACTTAAGCAAAGCATTTAAACAAGTGAAGGAATTTCTAGCACTGCTCCTGGCCCACATAGTTTGCCTCTTGTTCATCATATTGATTTACGGTGATTTACTTATGTTATGCAACCATAACAGGCCAGGTAACTTCATTGTCAGTTCCTGCAGATGAAAAGAGAATATTGGAGCTATACATATTATTTTTTTAGGACTTTCATGCTGAATCAGGGGAGAGACCAACTAGTGGGGGGACAGCAACTTGAGCCCACTAGCTTCAGAGTGAAGCCACCACTTCACAGGCTTCCACAGCTGCACTTTCCTTCTTGCTTCTCTCTGGCATTCTCCTTCTCTGTCTCCTGTCATTTCTCTCTCATTACAGAGGATGCCATCCTTTGATCCCTCCCTTCTAGGCCCAGGTATCTGCATTTACATTGTGTACACACCATGTTCTCTGGACCCAGGTGTCTATAATCAAAGGCTCACATCCTGCACCCCATGCCTCTTGAACCCAGGGTCCAAGCTGCAACCTAGGTGGAGTGCAGGACTGCAAGTATCAGCCTTAGAGGCTAGCGTAGGGAGGGTGTGGTAAAAAGCCTGAGTTACTCCATTTTCCTTACAACTTAGAATGGGTTTTCCCACTTTTACTTTTGCCCTTTCTTAGCACCAAAGGTCTCTGGGGTCTGTTTATCCCCACTATAATTTTAATTGCTATACAACAATACAAATGGAATCATGAGTGCTCCAGGTAGTCTTAACTTTGAGGATTTTGGTGTGTGACATTTTGAAGTTATTTTATGACATGATTTTCTTTTATTAATTGAGAAAGAACTAGCATTTATTAGAACCCTGCAATGTCAGTGCAGGCATCATAAAAGGTATTTTATGTAATCCATCCTCTCCCATAATCACCCTTATTATTTCCATTTTATTCAGCAGGAAAATAAGTCATATTGCTAATAATTAGTAAAACCAAGACTGATGTTCAGATATAACTATACATCTTTTTTCTGTCATATAGCACAACTGCTTGAAGAATTTCTAAGTTCTAAAATGTGATTCTGTTCTTAGTGACAAATCACTCCCTAGGGATCATAGCGTCAACTTAGCCTTAAATGGCTGAGTATTTGTTAGCATTCTTAATGGATGTTTCCTCCAAAGTTGTGGCAAGACAGAACAGAAAGCATTGGGAGGTTGTTTGGTGCTCCTGAGCAGAAATAAGTTTTGACGGGGCAAGGGATTATGGATGGAAATGGAATTATGGGTGGGGTAGGCAAGGCTTTTCACAAGAGGAACAGCATATACATACCACAACAAGGAAAATGGCCCACAGGGAGAGTAATGACCTGAAAATGGTCACATACTGAGGGCAGGGTTTATATGTGTACTGAATTATCTGGGACTCATTTTACAAGGAAAATGAGTTAGGGCATAAATATATGCCTAGAACTACAAATGACCTCACACAGAAAATTCTACTTTTTTATCTCAAGTCTTCTCTTTATAAAATGGGAGAAATAATACTGTACCTATTTATGCAATGCCTATCTAGAGATGCTAGAGTTCCCAGAAAATTTTCTTAACCCATAAGCTAAAGTTGGTTATATTGCAATACATGATTCTCTAATTCTTTATATCTTGCTTCCCAAAACAATAGAAAGATTTTTGGCATAAAACATTTAATTTACACAGAAATACCAGAATTAATTCTAAAATTCAAGTATTTCTGAGCATCAACATCTGTCTCTGCAGATAAGCACTCTCGTTTTCTTTCTTTTCTCTCTAGACTTAGTAAACCCAAGGGAAAATAACCTCACTACAATGATAGTATCAGAATGGTTGACCTTCAAATGATGGCAAAAGCAAACTGGCATCAAGAAGAATACAAGAACAGACATACTGACCCTTATTCACTCCCCTCTCTACTCCCTGTAACTCTGTATAAATACCTTTTCACTCAGACACTAGTCCACTGCCCTCTCAATTTGTCTCAATTTTTCCTTCTCTTCAAACTCTGTTTCCTTTTGTTGGACAAGGGAACTGAAACAGGCTGGCCTCAGGAATCAAAATTGGTGAACTAAGCCAGAAGACGGGTGCCACTTAATTTTCTGTACTCCAATCCTGACTTCCAAAGAGTGGAGCAGTTGGTTGCAGCAGTGCCCCAGGGCTTACTATCTATACTGTTAAAGTGGGGGCCTGGGCCAGCTCAGGTGGCATCCTGTCCTTTTTGCTGAGGTAGGGAGCCATATTCAAGAAGGAGTGGCGTAGTACCAAAACCTGCCAGTTTTGTTTCCTCTAGAGAACTGCCTGATTCCTCCTTGGGAGAGGCACAGTTCTCTTCACTGTCTCATAGATTCACTCTTAAGGAGATGGAAACTGAATTGGTAAACCACAGTCTCCTGGCCTTTGGGTGGGTTCCTCCAGTGCTCTCCTTCAAGTGTTTAGGAGGGAAACGGACTCTACCTCAAAGTTGGGGCACTGTTCATGTGAAAGGCTTGTTGGAGTGGGAACTGCTCAAGTTTGATGGTTTTTGTTTTTGTTTTTGTTTGCTGTTTGGTATTTGGAATTTCCCATTTGTTTCAGGAAGTTGGAGAATTGGTTTTTTTTAATTAATTAATTAATCTTTTTTTCTACATAGTTGTCAGCCCCAGGGTTCTCCTACCACCCTGTCACCCATGTGCCATCATTTTAGTGGAGACTTGGCTTTAAAAAATTATGGCCGATACCATTTCTATTCTGCCTGAATGTCTCTTGGGAAAAATATTAACTGAGTGATTGGCTACAGTTACAAACCTATGTTTAAGCAGTGATTCCTGTCCCCATTTCTCCATAGGAGCCCCAGGTAAAAGTGACAATAGGCAACAGATTTTGTAACACCCAAGTCAGTCTATAGTCTCCTTTCCCAAACAGGCTCCCTTATGCTTGAGTCACTTTTATCTTCCTGTTTGAAATCTTACCCTGAAATCCAGTTTAAGTTTCAGTGCTTCAGCAATAGGCAGCCTAGAATAACCCAGACTATTCTAGGACACTGGCTAGGTAACTTGAAGGGCTGAGTCAAACCAGTGACCAGCAGTGGGCCTGAGCCAGGGCTTCTACTTCTTGTTTTCTATACTATTTCTATACACTGCAACTATTTCTAAAGAACCAACCTTTGTGTTATGAGTCTGTGTGAGGAATTTAAGTGAGTATCTGGATCTGGGTCTTGGAGTAATTTAGTATTGGTATTTTCTGGCTTTTTGTGAGTTCATTGGGACAAATAATCCGGACAAATAATTCAAATAATTACCTAGTCACTATGAAAAAGAATTGTATATGGAGTAAGCCGGAGAAATTTAATCTCCATTTTAATCTCCCTGATCAGAGTCTTTTATCAAACCTTCTAGTATCAAGCTTGATTAGCTTTGTCAGTCTTCTTGAAACCCTTCTTATTATTCAATATTGAGTTCCAGACTGTGAGGAATTGAGACATCATTTTCTTTTCATATTTCTCCCTGCAACTCATACTACTGTCTCAGTAAGAATTTGTTTGTGTTCCTCTGTCCCCGACCTCCATCTTAGTTCAGATGTTTGGAATGACACCTGGAGCAGCATGGTTGAGTTGCTGTGCTGGAGCTATTTGGATCTCCAGGATTGAAACAACAAAAGGAACTCTAATATTGCTGGACATACCAACAGATAGCAGGCTTTTGCCACTTCAGACTTCTAAGCATTCCCCTCCTCCCCCCTTTAAAAATCTAAGAACAAGTGTTGAGGAATCTTTTATTCCTTAAATTTAAAATAGACTGAAAAGAGATTTTTAGGTTAAAAAAAAGTTCATTTGGTAGTGAGCAGACTGAGGGGTGTCCTGTGATCCCAAATTTGCCATACTAAAGGAATTCTGCTACCTGCCACATAAAGACAAGGTGTACTTAGCATGAGCGATCGTAATAGAATGGTTGTGCATAGAGAAGGAAGAAGAAAAAGAATACTATTTCCCAATGAAACACCCAAAGTTGCTTACCCCTTCATGGGTAAAAAGAATTGGCCAAAAGTGGAGGCAATGAGGCCCAGAAGGCTTGCCACAAGTCTAAGACAGCTTCTAATGGGATCCCATAGAAAAGGAATAAAAGGAGCCATGCAAGTCTGGGACCAAAGGAGCAAAATTAAAGCACAAATAATTATAACAAGATACCATTGTCAGTCTCCCACATGTCTCTCATGCACTTGTCTCTTTAAAGTGTCTCTCCATGGTTGTCTTCCACAAGACTCCTCCAATGCTCCCACATCTCTGGTGCAAGCCCAAAATTGAGAAGCAAGTGGGTTTTTTTCCTCACCTATCTCTCTGCTCCATATGTCCCCTCCTGTTTTGTCTACCAAATCTGCTCCACAAATTCTACATCTACACTTGGCTGCTTAGCTCCACCCCTCATGAAGTGGGGCAGAAAACCTAGACCCTCCCTTTTCAGTGGAGATTCTTATTACATGTAGGCATTGTAATTTTTTGACTTAAGAAGGAAGATTTTGTCTTTAATATTGGCTGCTCACCCCAAGAAGATATTTTTCTCTTTCCTATATGTCTCTTAAACTTTTTGCTTTATATTTTCTAACTCAAGGTTTTGCTGTTTTTCCACCTTAAGGTGCTATTCTACTGTGTTCCACAGCTAGGAAATTCTATTTCCCCCATGTTTTTCTAGTCTTGAAAAAAGACCACCTCCATATTCTGTTTAAGGTAAAAAATTACTTTGGACTTTCTAGTAAGCTACAAATGAAGTTTGCTGGTTGGTTGGAAAATTTTCTAAATTGTTTATTTGATCTGTGAAAAATTGAGAGATTTTTTAAAATCTAAGTTTCTTGTTTAAATTAATATATTTTGGAATGAGGAAGAAATGTGCTTTTTGTTTGTTTGTTTGTTTGTTTTGTGAACTGGATCCTAAACCTCAAATTTCTGATTAGGAAAAATAAAAAATGAGATATACCTATCCCCACTCTTGTCTTCTTCATCATCTATTAATGAGATATTCTATTATCTTTTTTAGAAATGGGTTTGGTCTGATGCAAGATCAAGTAAAAACTAGAATTTTAAGAAGCAATCCAAAGTTGTTCTGCTTTTCTTTAAAATGGTTCCAGTCTTGGGTGACTTATTCTAACATACAAGGATTTTAGCTTCCATCTCATATTGGAAACCTCCTTGATGTGAAAGTATATATAAAGGAAAACTTAGCTAAATGGGTGTATCAAACTTAACTTAAAAACCTAAGTTATTTGAGGAATTAGGCTACTTGTGTTTTGAAAATTACATTCTTAGAAATGCAAATATGCATCAATCAAGGAGGACAAACACATGTCATTCGCAGCAACATGGATGGAACCAGAAAGACTCATATTAGCAGAAATAAGTCAAAAAGAAAAAGAGACGTACTTATATGATGGATATAGGGAAAAACAGACAAATAAATAAGAATGAAAACAACCAATGGGACTGAACCATGGAGTGAGAGTGGAGGTGGGGGAAGAAGGTGGTGGAGGTGAAGAGCACAAAAGATCAGGATGGTTAACAAATGTTAGTGAAGTGGGAAAGCCCCAGGGTACACAATAGTGGAATATAAAAATAAATATACATATATGCAAATTTTTAAAAATGTTAATAAAAAAAAAAAGGACAGGGTTATTAGGGAATGGAGAAAGAAAAAGAGCCATCTGCATAGTGCCAGGCAGGCAGGAGAGCTGCTTCTCCCCAGCATAGAAATTGTACTGATTCCTTTTTTTCTTAATTAATTTATTTTTTATATATGTGTTTCACATCTTTGTATTCTCTGGGGCTCACCCACCACCTTTCCTCCCTGACCACTCCCCTCCCATCTCATCCCTTTTATGGAACCCCCCCAAACTCATCCCTTTTATGGAATTTTCACGTACATGTCTATGGCCTAAATTGTCAACTGGAATAAACATTATTAAAAAAAAAAAAGAAATGCAAATATGAGGAATGTTTTCTTATCTGAAGGAGTTTGTAAAGAACTATTTAAAAGGTGAATTAATAAAAGTTCCCAATGTCTTCACAAATTTTGGTAAAGAACTTCATAAAATTAGTACACATAGCAAAATTTTTTTAATTAAAAGAGGAGATCTCTGTGTCTGTCACTGTGCCTTTTGCCTCTGAACAATTATTATATTAGAATTAATTCTTATATAATTGGTTTATGATACCTATTTGAATTCTAATATAATAAAAACTAACCCAAAAGTATTTGGAATCTAGAATTTTTGGTTAATAAGAACTAGCTCACTTTTGCTCCTTCTTTTCATTAAACAAATAGGAGTTCCTAAAAATTGGACCCTGTAAAAACAGAGGGAGGAAAAGGAAAGGTAGAAACTGGGATAGGCGTGAAGGGTGATCTGTGATTCTGCATACTTCATACTCGTATGCAAATGTGCACACAAACACATACTAGTCTTGAGCACAACTACAAATATTCTCACACACACACTAATATATGCCCATGTCGAGTGCTTGCTGGTTTGCTCTCCCAGGCAGATGTAATGCAGCAGAACCTGGGGAGCATGTCTTTTGCTGCTGCCTGAATATACCTCACTCCTATAAGCCAGTCAACACAGAGAGGTACCTGAGAGGGTTCTCCACCAAAAGACACTACAACCGAGGCCCAAGGAGCTTCAGGATGAGCTCCCCAGTCTTCTATGCCATCTTCCCTGTGTTTCCCCAGACATGGTACTACCCCCACTGACCAAAACCAAGTCTTGAGATGCTTTGAAGTGAACTTCTCAGAGCCTATGTCCCAGTACCACATTTACCCTGGGCTGTCACTGCCCCATGGACCAGAACCCAGTTTTGAGAATATACAAACAAGGTGAGCTCCCAAGTGGCCCATATCCTCAAGCCATACCCACCCAGGACCAGTTTCACCACCACAAGAACCAAGCCCAGGAGAGTTACCAGATGATCTCAGCACCACCAGACACCTCGTAAGACCTCAACTGCTCTTCCTACCACGAGTAAAAGAATAGAACATGGATGAGGAGGAGACACACATAACAAAAGCCCCACCTTTAGCAGAGCAAGTTCAAAGCAAACAATGTGAAGAAAGAAAAACACAAATAGACAAGTCAGTCCTCAGGAGAAAAAAATAAAGCACAAGTATCTAGAACGTAACCACAATGACATAGAATTTTTTTCTGATTAATTAATTAATTAATTAATTAATTTTGATTTACAGAAATCAAAATTACCACACCAAGAAAATCAAAGAATTGGAACAATATAAATAAAACTCAGAATAATTCAAAGGTACAAGAAAATTCAAAAGAAGCAAGTGAATGCTATGAAAACACAATCAATAGCAAACTGAAGCAGTACACATACTAGTAAGATTTCAAGTAGTACAAACAAATTAAAAATAACAAACCTGAAGAGGAGCAAAAAAAGATAACCTATAAAGGAATCTGAATTAAGTTAATATCAGACTTCTCTGAAGAAACACTACGAACGAGAAAGAGCATAAACTGACATATTCAAATTACTCCAAGATGAACATTGCCATCTGAGAATGCTCTATCCAGCAATCCTCACCTTCAGATATTAGAGAAAAATATGAGACTCCTTAGACAAAAAGAATTTTGAGATTTCAACCATGAATACCCCCCAAACAAAAATATCAAAAGGAGATCAATATTTAAACCAAAGAGAGAAATGAATTTTTAAAATGAAGAAGTTAAGTAGAACCACAAAACTGAGAATGAAATGACAATAGTAAATTTTCATATATCAGTGATCACTCTATGGGTTGAACTCAGCTGGATATCAATGGGCTGAACTCACCAATAAAAGAACACAGAGAATCCAGTTGGGTTAGAAAACAAAATTCAATCCCCTGTTGCCTCCAGGAAATGCACAAAAGTTCCAAGTATAAACATACACTGAAAGTGAAGGGATGAAAAACAATTCTACAAACAAATAGCACATGAAGGAAGGCACAGACAATCATATAAACTAGACTTTCAACTTAAAAAGATAAAAGACAGGAATGGAGTTATATAGTAAATAAAGGAACAATACAACAGGAAGACATAACACTAAGCAATATATACTCACCAAACAAAGAAGGGCCAAAATACCTTAGACAATTATTATCAAATCTAAAAACAGACACTGGAAAAATATATATGTGTTGGGAGACTTCAACACTCCACTCTCACCAAGGAACAGTCAACAAGACAGAAAATAAACAATGGCAAACTTACCATGAACAGAGAACTAGATGCGTAGGTTTTAAAGATATTTATAGGGCACTGCACCCCAATAAAGCAGATATACCTTTTTTTTGAGTGCACATGAGTCATTTTCCAGGACTGATCACATATTGAATCACAGACAATTATCAACAAATTCATGAATATTGACATGATACCAATTATATTCTTGGCCTACAAAGGTAAATAGAATCAACATCAAAGGAAAAACAACAACAAAGAAATGGTCAAATACATGGAGTCTGAGCAAAACACTATTGAAAGATCACTAGATTAATGTGGAAATCAAAGAAGTAAAAAAAATACTATACTTGAAACAAATGACAATAAGGATACAACCATTCAAAACCTATCGAACACAAGCAAAGCAGCATTAAGAGAGAGAAATACACAAATACAGCTATAAAGACACAAATCAAGACATAAAAAAAGTCTAAATAAATAACCTGGTCTCTCATTTTGAGCAACTAGAAAAAGAAGAACAAAAAATCCCAAAAACCCACAAAGGGAAGGAGATAGTGAAAATTAGAGTGGAAGCAAATGAAGTAGAAATAAAAAGATATACCAAAAGGCCAGTGAAACCAAAAGTTGGTTCTTTGAAGAAATAGACAAACCTCTAGCTCGGTGTAATAGAAAAAAGGGAGAAATTCAAATAAATAAGATAAAAAATGAAAGCAGACGTAGTGCAGGAATTCAGAGGTTAATTAGAGGTTTCTATGAACATTAATATACAAACAAATTCAATAAAATAAATGAGATATACAGAATCTTAGAATCCCATAACTATCCAATATTGAACAGGGCAGAAGTAGAAAGCCTAAACAAACTAATCACAGGCAAGGGAATTGAAAATAATTGCTCAGACTTTTTTAATAAATTGAGAAAGAAGAAATACTTTTGGACACAGGACACATTTTATGAAGTCAATCTTTTTTTTTTTTTTTTTTGAGACTAGGTCTCATCTGGGGAACTGCAGGTTCACGTTGCCCCAGGTACCACAGACTCAAGCGATCCCCAGCCTCAGCCTCTCAGGTAGCTGAGATTATAGGCATGCGCCACCACACCCACCTATTTTTTGAGACTAGGTCTTGCTATGTTGCCCCAAGCAGATCTTGAACCTGCAAACTCAAACAATTCTTAGTCTTGGCTTCACTCCTTAGGCTGTGATTAAAAGCATGCGCCACCATGCCCAGCCCTTATGAGACCAATCTTATATACCAAAATTAAACAAAGACAATCATAAAGAAAGAACAACCAATTAATTTCTCTAATGAAGACAGATGCAAATATCCTCAATAAAATCTTAGCAAACCAAATTTAAAAAATAGAATAAAATGATCATACATCATGACCAAATGGTATTTATACCAGGAATACCAGAATGGTTTAACATCTGAAACGAATCAGTGAAATTCACTACAGCAACAAAAAGAAAAATAAAACCATATAATTTTATCAATGCTGAGAAAACATTTGAATAGATTCAGCACCCATTTATGATGAAAACCCTTGACAAATGGGATAAATGAAACATATCTTGACATAATGAAAGTCATATATAACAATATCACAGATAGTATCATTCTCAATGGTGAAAAGCTAATTACTTTCTGCTAAAATCTGGTACAGGACATGGATGTCCATTCTCTTTTTTTTTTTCTTCACATCATCTTTATACAATATTTGATTTCTCTCCTTAGGCATAGTCTCCATAATTCTCCCATAATCAAGGTATCCATGATCATCACCACACCCCCTTGTGCTTTTTTCTCTCCCACTGTATGCCTCAGATTCATGGCACATCTGCAAGTTTTGTCTTTTTCCTGATCCTTTGTTCATTTTCCCTATATATTCCCCCTATAAGTGAGACGACTTGATATTTTTTTCTTTTTCCCTCTTATTTTATTTAGCACTCCAACATATTGCCACATCCATTTTGCCACAAATGGAATAACAGTATCTTTTTTTTCCCCTATTGAGTATTATTCCAGTGTGTGCCACATCTTGATTGTCTGTTTTGGTTCATTTAAGTTATTGCCATATTTTGGCTATTGTAAATAGTGCTGCAATATACATGGGAGTGCAGGTTTCCATTCAACTAGTATTTTTGTGTCCTTTAGATAGATTCCCAGGAGTGGAATTGGGGAGCATATGGTAATTTTTAGTGCTTGATCCTCCACACAGCTTTCCCTAGTGACTGGCCAGTTTGCATGCCCACCATCAATGTAAGATGGTTCTTTTTGGTTCACACCCTCATGTGCATCTGTTGTTGCCAGTTTGTTTAATATGGGCCATTCTCACCAGTGTGGTTGGTATCTCATGTTTTAGAATTGTTTTTTGGTTGGGTTGTTTTAAACAAATGGCATTGGGGTCTCTGACAATTACTAGTCTCTCAAAGATTTATGGTAACTTAATATTTGAAAATCAAGTTAAATTAAATAATGAGTTAAGGTAAAAAGAAATTATTTTAGGCAAGAAGAGCTTACCAGTTTGTGTTGGAGGAAAGAGTTGTCACCCCAGGACCTGCTTCTAGCATGAAGTTTATTTCATGGAAACAACTTTGAAGGCTAGAAATTTCAGTCATAGGAAAAACTAAAGCTAAAATTGGTAAATAAATCTGTTCCTCTTATCATAATTTAAGTAGTTTTCCTAAGTCTCATAAATATTAACATTTTAATAAGTTTAACAATGGGAAGTCTTTAAATATTTTGATCATTCTATATTACTCAGATTTTAGGTTAGCTTTTGACTTCCTATTGTAAGGAAATAGAAATTCTGATGTCATGCACACATAGTTTTTCAAGCATGTATTTTAAAATTGACAGTTTTCTTGTAAGTTGCCCTATCTAAAAGAATGTTAGTACATTACTTACAAACCAGAAAATTAAAAAAAACTAGGGTATAATAATTCTGCATGCAACATAAGTAAGTTATGTATTTTTTTAAAGGAAATGTATCGAGAATTGATATTTTGAGGGCCTTGGAAAGAATTTTAATGTTGAGATGAAACTAGCTATTTTTGCAACGAAATCATAAAAGAAGTGGAAAGCAAAAGGAAGAGTTAGAGACCTGAGAGAGGTATCTTGGGAAAAGAAATACCATGTGGCAAAATGACTTGTAGTAGAATAAGCTGACAAACTGACAACAGAACCAAAGCATACAGCAAGGAAGGAGGAGGAAGGAAGGATGAAATCAGGGAAGAGATAAGCACAAGAGATCAAGACAACAGCTCATAGTGACCAGGTGGTCAGAAAAACTCAGGGTACACTATGAAAATATATGTATATATACAATAAATTAAAAATAAGAAAAGAGTAAGCTGAGTTTCAATATCAGTAAAGTACTTATGTAAAGCCAAACTTTAGTTTTTTTCTATCTGCAAAAGGACCTGAAGTGTTCTCAAACTGTTTCTGCCAACTTTTAATAACAAATTAGAGACAATTTAGTAGTCTGATAATCTTGGTACTCTTTCACTCTCAGACTTGGTTAACTGATAAATCTAGTCCCATCAGCATTTTTGTACCTTATCAAAGAAATAGATCACTCTTTAAAATCTTTAGTTATCGGTGCGCAGGCGTTGTGAGGAGGGACGCGGCAGAGCTGTGGAACCCCTGCCAGCTCGGTTCTCGGTCCACGCCGCCCGTCGCCCAGCGTCCGCCACCGCCGCCGCCGCCGCCATGGGAGTGCAGGTGGAGACCATCTCCCCCGGAGACGGGCGCACCTTCCCGAAGCGCGGCCAGACCTGCGTGGTGCACTACACGGGGATGCTTGAAGATGGAAAGAAATTTGATTCCTCCCGGGACAGAAACAAGCCCTTTAAGTTTATGCTAGGCAAGCAGGAGGTGATCCGAGGCTGGGAAGAAGGAGTTGCCCAGATGAGTGTGGGTCAGAGAGCCAAACTGACGATCTCCCCTGACTACGCCTATGGTCCCACTGGACACCCAGGCATTATCCCACCAAATGCTACTCTCGTCTTTGACGTGGAACTTCTAAAACTGGAATGACAGGAATGGCCTCCTTGATAGCACCCCCGTTCTTGGATGTGCCATGGAGAGATCTGGCGCCTCCAGATGCGTGCACGCAAATCCATATGGAGCTTTTCCTGGTGTTCCACTACACTCTTTGTATAAACATCTACCCTGACTGAATGTGTTCTATCACCCAGCTTTGCTCTTCTCTTTTCTCCTTGTATGTGTGTCGACCTAAACTATATGCCATAAACCTCAAGTTACTCATTTTATTTTGTTTTCATTTTGGGGTGAAGTTTAAGTTTTTTGGATATCGGTTTCCAATTAAGTATTAACAGCACAAGTAATGGGTTAACTTTAGAATAGGAATCAGTGTGTGGGGCGGGGGTACAAGCCACCACCAAACCGCCTCTCCAAGAACTCCTGAAAGTAGCCCTAAGGTCAAAACCTGCAGAAGAATAAAAAGAGTGAACAATAAAAAGAAAAGATAAAACAAACTAAAACAGAACCCCAAATGACCACCAGGAACCAATTGTTAGACCCTCAAACATCAATAATTACTCTAAATGTCAATGGGCTAAACTCATCAATC
>PVHY01010141.1:0-53258 GCA_004024945.1 Uropsilus gracilis
AAGAAGAAGAAGAAGAAGAAGAAGAAGAAGAAGAAGAAGAAGAAGAAGAAGAAGAAGAAGAAGAAGAAGAAGAAGAAGAAGAAGAAGAAGAAGAAGAAGAAGAAGAAGAAGAAGAAGAAGAAGAAGAAGAAGAAGAAGAACAGAGAATGCCCTTTATTCAGGATATTCCATCATTCCATTCAGGACACAATTCATTCAGGACCCAATTCCATTTTGGGTATACAGAAAGCCAAAAGGAATGAAAACAGAATATACAAGAGATAGTTACATTCTCATGTTTATTGCAGCATGATTCACAACAGAAAGCCAAAAGGAATGAAAACAGAATATACAAGAGATAGTTACATTCTCATGTTTATTGCAGCATGATTCACAATAGCCAATCTAGGTATCCCTCAATAGGTAAATGAATACAGAAGTTGTGACATATGATCTATGCAATGGAATAGTCATACATCCTAATAATAAAAACAGGAAATGCTGCCATTTACAATATATATGGACAAGGAGGGCATGATGCTAAGCAAGATAAGCATCAAGGAAAGAAACAAGTACTGGATTATTGTTTATATGAGGAAACTGAAAACATCAAATGCATGATAGGATGGTAAGGTGCCTGTCAGGGAGTGGGAAGTTGGAAGATGGGGGAGATGTTACTTAAGGCTTCACACTAGTTGATAAATAAGTCCTGGAAATGAATGAACAGCCCAGAGATTATAGATAACAGTAATGCATTATAAACTTCAAAACTGCTTAGGGATTAAATCTTATGGGTTCACACACACACAAGAAATGATCATTATGTGACATCATTATGAATCAGCTAATGCTGCAGTGGTAATCATACTGGAATATAATATATAAGTCTATCAAATCAACACATTGTACATCTTAAACTTACACAATGTTCTATGTCAACTAAATTCCAATAAAGATCAGTCAAGAAAACAAACTGTGAATTCCCTCTTCCCTGTAGAGATTCTGGTACTGGATAAAGCAAAAATATGAATAACTGAATGAATAAGTGGATGGCTGAATTTATAAACAAATGCAGAGGCATAGGAGTATCCTGGTGTGATTTTCATATCACTTTTACCAAACCACTCATTGTTTTCATATTTGCCATTCAAGAAAAATTCTTTTTGAGTTGTATCAGTGGTACCTCCAGCAAATATTTTTTAGCACTTTCCCACCAAGAAGAAATCAGAAATAAAAAAGCTGAGATAGAGTCTCAATTGAAGAGGTTTCAGAGTTTAAATGTAAGAGTTCAAATAAAAAGTAGCAAGATGGGGGTCCTATGCTCACTTCTCTGTCTATTTATTCCTCTCTGCAGAATTTACTGAGCATCTACTGTCTGTGAGTCTCTAGGGCTGGTCCTTCAGCATGATGCAGACAGACACTGCTCTCACTCTCATGAGCTCCCGGCACAAAGGAAAGATGCTCTTGTAAATATCCCATAACCTCCTTGAAAATACACCACAGATCATTAACAACGCATGGCACAAATACACACCTGAATAACAATATGTGGTTTTGCTGGAAACTGTTCTTAAAAAAAAAAAAAAAAAAAGAAGGAACATGAGATAGGATGTTGAATTTAAAATAAATGATAGTAATCTAAGAAATTTAGCTATCTGTGATATCTAAGATACTATCGTAGATATCTAAGACAAATTATTATATTTATCTAAGAATATTATAGTAATCTGAGATACTTTAGGTTTGGGTGAATTTTTTCTCTCCCAAGCACAAAAGTCAGCACTGGTGGAGGAAAAGACACCACTTATTAGGCAGACAAATCCCACAGTGGCCCAGGATGCATTGTTGAAAAGCACTGACAACTCAAGTAGGGCAAGAGTAAAGAACTTGTCTCTCTGTCCCAACAGATATGTGCTCCCATTTACTTTATTTACCCTCTACCATTAACAAACCTGTTTTCTTATAGTCTGAGGAAAAGAGCATTGCGAGGAAGATAGCATCTGAACTGTTGACCTCCAGATGATGACACAAGCAAATGCCATCAACCAAAACCTCCAGATGCTGGTGTTATAAAGATGGACATGATGATCTTGCCCACTCCCCTTTCATTCTTTGCAACTCTGGATAAATATCCTGCCTTATGCCACTGAGCAGAATGGTGGTTCCAAGTCTGTTGGCCACCTCAATTTGTTGACAAATTAAACTATTTCCCTTCTCCTCAAACCATTTCCTTTTATTGGCTAAGAGAAACTGCAGCTAGAATTCAACATCACAAGGAGCAAAGTTTGAAAATGCCTAATTAATTCCAACTTCTTTATTTTTAAAGGGAGGACAGGGAAATCAATGTTAAACTTAAGCACCTAAGGGGTGAGGTCTGGACAAGAACCTCTGCCTCTCTATTCCAGTGCATTCTCTTCTTTATTTCCCCTAAAATATTATTAACCATCACTTCCATAACTACATAATTTGGGGGAACAACTTCACCCCCCATAGGTGCACATGTTTCACCTACCCTCCACTCAGGATCCAGTGTCCACATCTTCCCACTTGCCTTCCCTAACTCTGCCTTCTTTCCACCATTCCATGATGAGCTCTGATAAAGGACTGACAATCTGGAGTTCAAATGTCTGGACACAGATTAATTTCTCAGGAAAATGGAATGGAATATGGGAAAATCAAACCATTTGGGAAAAGTGGGTTTATAGTTGTGTGGTCAGAGTATGCAGAGTTTAAGAGAGAAGACATGTTAAATTTCAAGGCCATACAGCTCAGACTTGGATTGTAGGTCAGTGCTTCTGTGAAAATTGGGGACTTTAAGTAAAACAATGTCAACACTTGTCACTTTCTGGGCTTTGTGAGGCTTAGCTCTGCCTGTGACTCCCTAAGACATCACTTTATTCTGGCTTCCTGGTAAATGTTCCTGCTTGGTTGTATAACAGCCAAAAGAGAAAGTCATCCCAAATGGGTCTGCATCCCACAGAGTATTTACTTAGGTGACATTCAAATCTGTTTTTTTTAAGATTTTTGGGGGTCATTATAAGAAATCATATAGTCATTACGCTTCATATTTGACAGTTCTTTTATAACATGAAAGGTAGAAATTAAATCCAAATGTATTTATTGAAATGCAAAGTCTCACACACTACCAGGACATCTGTGAAGACCAAAGAATAACAGCAGAATATTGTGTCTGCACTAATGCTATTTCATGGAACCTGCAGGCAGATCACTAAGCTCAAAATTCTAAGTTCAAACAATAAGGAGAGGAGAACTTTCAGCAACTGTCATTCCCCTCTGGTTACTCAATAACTCCCTGGAATTCATTTTTCAGTCATATTTCAAAATGAAAGGGAAACGTCTACATTGTCAGGTTTTGAAAAGTATTGGAAAAGAAAGGGCTCACTCAGGCAGCACTTAATCATATCTCAAGACTCCTCTCATAAGTGCCTACCTGAGTCTGACCTGGTGTCAGTGTGGTACACTTGCACTAATGTCTGAGAGACAGCCATTTTCCAGTGACAGTGACCATTTCAAAGGTCATGTAACTCCTGTCTGACGCCAGTGATGATGGTCAGAAGGAAATCCATGTGCTTGGGTGGACTAAGTGGTCCCCAGTGATAAGGATCCTCATTAATGACCTCAGTTCCTGCCATAAATCTCTTCACCCCTGTCTCTTGTAATCATTAATATGCAGCAAGAGATCCTGCTTCTCAAAGTGTGCTGCCCTGTCATCATCTTAGGGTTTGCCATCCCGCCGTATCTTTTTGTCCTCCTAGCATCTTCCTCCTTTCATCTACCTCCATCTGATCCAAGATTACGAGCAGAAGACTTATTGTGACTTTAATATCTGCTTGGGTCTGTCATCAAAAAATGCCCCATACTTCCACAGCCCCCATGTTTCATACTTTAATCCCCATAAACTGCATGACCATGTTTCCACCTTGTCACAAATGGAGAAAAACACACAACCAGGGTTTCACTGAATTCATGTGCAGAAAACTCACCAAGACAACCATCCTTTGTCTCTGCCTGACTGCAGACAGCTTAATTTCTAAATTTTAACATCCCTGAAAGACTCAAAATAAAATATAACTTTGGGAGTTTCTTGTCCTCCCACCCAGTCCTCAGAAAGCATTACTATAACTGTTAGAGTTCCCTTAGATCATTAACATGCCAATGACACTGAAAAGCCTTCTGTAAGCCTCCTGATTCAGTCCCCAATCAGGTTCTTTGTTGACAGATAAATCAAAGAGAAAAACCAGACCACCTGTGGTATCACCCTGATGGCTTCAGAGAAATCTCTGAGTTTTGAAAACTTAGAATTTTAAAGATGCTGTTAATAAAATCTCTACCCCAATATCCAAGAGTCCACCCTTCTCCCAGAAATACCAGGATTCTGAATAAAACCTCACTTTCCTAACCCTAACTCTGGTTTCTCATGTTTGGTTTCTAAATGACAGGTTGCTGAAAGTCTGGGCTGTTCCCCAAAACATCACTGTTGGTGAATAGACAACTTTAATTTCCATGAACAAATGAAGCTAGTAAGAATTTCCACAGAGAGTCACCTCATGGTCCCTTCTGCCTCTACACTCACACGCCTTCTACCTAATCTGCCTCTCACTTGGCCTCCCCTTCATTTGCAAGAGGTAAGCACCTGTCCCTCCATTTATTATCAACACACCCTACTTGAGTACTACATTCAACATCCTCCTTATTCAAAGATATAGCTCCAGTAATCTTCCCTTCTCTCTCCAATTTATTCCTCTTTATGGGATCAATTCATCAACATCAAATACAAGTATCTATCAACAGTCCCTTAAAAAATTATTTGAGCTTACTTCCTTCCCCAGCAAAAGAAAAATTTTTAAAGTTGCCTGAAACATTGTCCCCAATTCTTCTCCCTTCATTTTTTTCTTATCTAACAGATCTTTTTATTATTTCCCCACTGGTTAATGTGTCCTACTTTGGTAAATCCAAAGGTCAATTCTCAGATATCATATAATTTGACCTATTAACAAAAGTTGACACTACAGACAGCCTATGTTCTTGTAAACCCTGAAAAAGTATTGTGTGAAAGATCAGAAGTTCAAGTCAGTTTTGGATATAATTCAAATGCATCATCTGAGTATCCAGATAAATAGAGTTCAATTGTAGGTAGACTTTCTGGTGCCAAAAGAAAAGGCTAATTAAGCAGTGTGAACTTCAGGAGATGGATCTCAGTTGGAGATCAAAACTAGGAAGTAATCAGCTATAAACCTGTAATTTTAGTCATAAAATTAATGAGCTCACCAAGGTGGTTCACAAAAGTACTCAAATGGTCCATAGCATAAAGGATCAGTCAGTGACCCCAGTTGAGAAAGGAAACAAGAAAGAGCCTTGCCAGAATGGTGAAAGCTCTGGGAGGTACACAGTGCACTGTGTCAGATGGTAAAGTGGTTTATTCACCAGGATTTCAGAGGACTGATGGAAGGCAGACTGGTCACCTGGGTGAGAAAAAGAAGTAGAGAAGGATGATAGATACTCTCTGAATCTGCACATGATGGAGTGAGCAGCTAAGGAGCAAGGACCTAGGGAAGTATATAAGGTGGAGAGTAAGAGAGAGAAGAACAAGAACATGTGTGTGATTGCTGGCCTGGGCCTATTAAAATTCATATCAAACTTCCCGGTAACAGACTGTTTGGTGGGATGGATGTTTCTAAGAAAAACAGAGAACTATAACATTCTGTGTCTGGACATAATGCAGATCTAAGAGGAGAAGACCATGGAGACTCAGATGTTTTGGAAGGACAACTACACAAGCTAACACAATCAGTTTGGGGCATGATGGAGATGTGTTTTGAGCTGATTCAGCCTTGTAAATGGAGCTAAATCAAGGGCAAGAAGATCTGATACACCACTTCCATACACATTAACTTATCTTAAGGTCATCTATATCTATGATATTTGAACTCTGGTTCCATTTTATAAATAAGGAAAACACTAATGAAGTCATAATAAGCTGCCTTTGCTTATATCATTAATTTTTGATCTGCTGAGACACGAACCCAAGCTGTTGGGACTACAGAAGTCAATCTACATTCACTTTATCTCTGTTTAATAACTGACCTCAGGAATAAAATGCAAAAAAGTGTAGTCAACCATTCACAGAGGTCAATTGTGTCATGTTGAATATACAGATTATAGAGTTACATTTATCTTAACATATGAACACCATGGTTTTTCCATTTTCCTATCTTCATGTTAGGAATTCTCTAAAATGCAGTTTATTATTAGTGACATTCAGCTTATAGATGATTTGACTGAAATTTCTTTTTGAGTAGACTAGTTGGCAGTATTTCAAAATCAAAGGAATTTAGCAAGAAATCAAAAAACACAGATCATCTTTAAGGATCAGAAGGGATAATAAAAGATATGCACTTGCTTCCAAAGGCAAAAATTAGTAAGAACTGAATCTCAGCCACTCGTTTTGTGGTGAGTACTTTCCATATTTCATTTTCCATATACTCTCCAGTCCCTGTATTAAGGATCAACACCTGTAATTCATGTCTTTGAGACAGAGGCAATTTCAAGTCTACTTCATTATTCAAAAAAATCTTTAAACAATTCAGAACAAACAAAAACCCATGTTCAAATACATAAATGGGATGATTAATCTTTTAGTTCCTTGTTCGATGTACCCTCAGAAGTGGAAATCACACACAGTAGGGCATTTATTGTCTTCATAGAATACTTATATAACTCTCAGGAAAAACTCAAGATGAAGATGAAGATCTAGTATTCTATTGCCACATTCTCCGTTACTAAAATTCAAGGAAAATGTAAATGTATGTTTCTCTTGTCATATAGAAAAACATATTTTTGCATGCAATGGTTCATGTCTTCCACCACGTTGACTCAGAGGGGTTGGAGCTCCCAGGATTTATCCAATATGGGGATTCTGTGGACATTTGCACACAACCTGAATTGTCATTTATCTGGCAGACAGGGAACATGTAGGCCAAAGAGTCTAAGGCAACCAGGGTTACTGTCACGTGATTGCCATGTCCATTTTGTAGGATAAATTGACTATGTGACCAAGAAATAGCAGATAAGCTTTACAAACACACAAACAAAATCCTCTAAAGTGGCTCCTCTGAAATTTGGCAACTCCTTTACTACCTTTATAGTCATAATGAACAGCAGGAGAGAAACAAAGGAAAGAGCAGTAGTGTTTGTGCAGAGATTGAAATATATTGGGCTTAATGAGCCTGTCTCCTCATTTCGCAAACTGACACCCAAGAAGACAAATATTTGTGACTCAAAGACCCCCCAGTTGTTAAGACAGGTTTCAAAGGTCTTATTTCCTTTTTAGTCATAAGAAACCAAAGAGATATAGGTGGACTGAGTGAGAGGTATTAAGAACAATATACATACATACATACATACATACATACATACATATATGAAAAATAGTGAGAAGCCAAACAATGGTCTTGAAGGGGCCCAGAAAGTGGCTCTGTGTGCAAAATCAACTTTTATTTATGGGAACATCAGCCACAGGAGCTTGAAGATGTTTGCTCATTAATATTATTCTCTACATAATGATCTTCCTCTTTTATCTTCCAATGAATCTTGATCTTCCAAAGATATCTGCTTTGGGGGGGGGAGGAGGGGGCTAAGTAGCCACCTTTATCTCATGCTTTTGAAATATCCTGGCCTTTTCCAGCAATGTCCTGCTATTATATTGGGTAAACTTAATGAGGCTGACAATCAGGTTTCTCTGCTCTCTCTTAACAGCTGGGTAGACATGTGACCTCAGCCAAACCACCAGGTCTACCAATCACTACCACTTCAGAAGATAATGCAAACTGAATTACACAAAGATAAACAAATGTAGGTTGGATCCCATTCCTCTTACTGAAGATCACTAGTCCTTCCTTACCTCACAGCTCTGCCACAGATTCCTTGTGGCCCTTTTTTTTTATGCCTGCTTCTCTATTCTTCCACTTACATTTTCTGAAATGTTTTTTATCCTTCCAATAGGTTGATTGTGTCTTTAAACTTTGATCATAACATGTCTTTTTTTAGCAAAAGAATGTACATCCAGTGCCTTGTTATAGGATGTCTATCTCCACAAAATTTCTTATTCATGGCACCAACTTTAGCTTTTCCAGTCTTCACCATACAACCACATCTAGTAAACTTTCAGCTAAGAGGGTATGTTTCCTGTTCAGCAAGTCCTTTCTATCTGTATCACCCATGAATCAAAAATCAGAAGATGGATTCTGAGAATTTAAACTATAATAAGAATTCCATCTAATGTTGGTGGTCCCTAAAATCTGCTGCTCGAGATCATGAATGCTCAGTTTTTGCTCTAATAGGCTGATTTCCTTCTTGTCTCAGGAATCTTAAGTTCATATTTCCAAGAAAGGCTTTGAGATCAGTCTTTGTCACAGACCTGATAACCATCCTATGGCATGCTTCAGGTGGTTACTCACAGTCCATCCAATACACATGGGGTAGGGGAGATGCAAACCCTTGGGTCCACATTGGGCTGTACCTGGAGGAGGGTCTATGGTAGCTTTGCTCTGAGGGGAAGATGATGCACCCCATTCCCCAAGACTCTTGAGTAAGAAAGCAGGTGCCTATTACTGTCCAGAGCTCTTTCCTCCAAGATTCCTCCACTTAGGTCTTTCTGATTTAATTTATCTTTTGAAAACAAAATCTAAGATTTAGTGAAATGTATTTAAATTAACCATTCTCCTATCTAGGAGGAACAGACCTCTAATAAATAATTGGTAGGCTGATTACTTAAACACTGTATTCTCTTGTTAATCACTTTAATTACCACCACCTGAATTTTCTGTGAAGCAAAGCTCAAAGAAGCCTGTCTCTCCAGAAATGATAACATTTTCATGTGGAGTCATAAACTTCTTTACAGAAACATTAGGTCTGAAAGGACAAGAGACCCATTTAAAGAAAACATAGGACCAAACATCCAAACTTAAAAAGATTACAAATGAAACAAAAACCATTATTATTCTTTGAAATACTCCAGAAAAGAGAAATCTACCTTGGAGTTTAAATGGACTGTGGGGTAAGTTCATTTGCATATTTCCTGTATTCAATGGTTATGGAGGTGGAAAATGGAACTGGTGCTTGGTTACAGACAATAGATTATAAAGTTATGCCATGGTTTCTGAGAACTCACCATCTAAGGGTTTAGGCAGATATGAAAGAAGAGTGAGTCAATGTGCAAGTATATGCACATCATGAGGGTGAAGGAAAGATAGTCACCCTGAAATTGTAGTATTTGGGAAGAGGAAAGATAAGTCTGAACAGAGTCCAAGGATGCCAGCAAGTCAACAAGTGGCGAAAGTAGAGCCCACTGAAGAGAGACAGAATCTATGTAAATGTACAGAAGCAAAGGATTGTGTGGACACAGCAAGAATCAGTGGCAGTATGGCAACACTGGAGGACAAGAGCAGCACTAGCAATTGGTCATGTAGTAGTGTATGTTTCAGAAACGAGAACCACTGGAAGCTTGAGATATACTTAACAGTTTAGAGAAACACATTTGATAGGTGTTTGGAGGATGGATTGAGTAAGGGGTAGTAAGAGAGACCAGAGAGAATATTATCTTAAGAACAGGAGGGAAATCTATAGTGCTGAGTTGGGAGGAATTGTTCCACAGATATTCTGTTCCACAGATATTCTGAAGACAATCAGGATCAAGTTGAGCTACAGAAGCTCAGAATTGTTCACAGAACTTGTTGGGAGTCAGATGAGCTAAACTATGGGCTGTGGCTCTTTCACCCATAGACTGAGTGATATGGTGCCTTAATCTCCTCCAAGCTTCATTTTTCTAGTCTTTACAATGGAGATAGTGTTATTGAGATGAATAAGTAAGATAATGGTGTACTTAGTAGAAATTAAAGCTTTGAATTTACTGAATGTTTAACATTCCTGAGTGCTGGTATATAACTATAATCAAGATTATTACAAATATTATACTGAATAATTGATTCAGGAAGGGAGAGAAGAGAAGCAGAAATGACAGTCTAGCTTGGAAGTCTTATAAACAATGATACCATTAGTGGTGATGGGCAATAGCATAATATCAAGAATTTACTAAGAGTTTACCAGGCAATGTTTTAGGATTCACATATATGGAATGTTTATAAGAATTCCAAGTATTATTATCCTCAGTTTACAGAGGCAAAAGCTGTAGCACAGAGAAATTAAGTAACTAATAAGTGAAGGAACATGGACACTTTGATCCAGTAGTCCGGTCTTCACCACTACTCTGGACAAAATACAAGGAAATTTCTGGAATAATACACGGAACTTAGTGAGTGGAGAAAGGTATCATTAGTTAGTCTGAGTTTAACATGCTGAGAGACACTACAATGGAGTGATATGTCTGTGATGTTGGAAATGTAGGTACGTTCATAAATCATTTTTCTACTCAAAAGGGCAGGGAACAGAAAAACTGAGACAGCAAAGCATGAAGAACTAGCGCTAGCAGAAAATTAATCAGAAATGTATGCGTATGTCAAAAGTTATTTTTCCAAACAGAAAAAATAGACTGGAGTAATACAAGCCTGATTTCTGTGCAACTTCGCAGGAAGTGATCATGTGTGAAGGCGAGAGGCATCTATATAACTCCATTCTCCCGACATTTATCTCCCTAGTGCCAACCGTGAGATGTACTCTCGGAAGCTGGGAGCTGGGAGCTATTCCCCAAGCAGTGCTGTCCCAATGAAATAAAAGGGAAGCTGAGAATTTTCCTGTTGGGGCTGCCCATCCGGCAATTTTCAGTGACAGTGAAGGAAAGAAAGTGGCTTCATGTGCATCTGGTTCTCAATGGCAGAGCTCGACAGCTGCCTCTGGGGAAACACCCCACATCACTGAGTCCTCCTGTGAATGATTTCACCCCTAGGAACCCTCCCTGATACAGCACTCCCAGAAGACTGAAGAGAAGTTGGAGACCCAGCTGCTAGTTCTAGAAGATTGCCTGATAAATCCTTACCCACTCCGAAATGATCTTTTATCTACTGCCTGAGCACTTCCATCATCAGGACAGAAAAATCATTTCTAACTACCTCTGGGATCTGGAATGGATTCCTCCAACAAACATCTAGGTTCTCCAACCATTCTTTTATAAGGCAGTGCACTCTTACATACATATACACTTATATACACATGCAGTATAATCAACTTTGTACAAAATGAATCCATCACAAGGAGAGGCACATGGTATGCTTCTCACCTGGGAATGTGGAACCCTGCACAGTGTGGGTTACTAAGATCTGAGTCTCTTCGGCAGTCAACATACAGAACAGGAAGCAGAAACACAGGCATCCAGCTCCATATTATAATTCCTTCTAAAGTCTGGCTAAATTTCCTGCTTTCAAACTCTATGAAATACTCCTGTACTTTTCAGTAAATTACCTCTTTCTTGATTAAGTTAGAATCAGTATCTGTTACTTGTCACCTAAACAGCCTCCACCAAGACATGCAGTAAACGAATTTTATAAAAATGCAAATATGGCTGAAACTTCACTCTCCAGAAGCCTAAGATAAGGCAGAAGTGAGCACTTTCTGCAATAAATTTCCAGGCAAAAATAACAAAGTTGATGATAAACAGGGTTGTTCATATTTTTTTACTTTTCAAAGTGTGCCTGGCTACCAGTTTATATTTTTTAACCAGAGAAGCTGCATGGCATTTCAGATCATGCTGGTAGATGGTGAAACTGAAGCACAAAAAAATACTCTCATCCATCCAATTTCCCTGCATTCCAGGACCTTCTATATAACCACAACTGGTGTGAAGATTGATAGTGTTATTTGCAATGGATATTTGAGATGGACCTATGATTGATGATGAAAGGTTCATCATCACTTTTCTTTATTCAATATAACATAAAAGGCTAAATTCCTCTGAATCTGCTTACAGTGTGGGGAAAAAAAACAGATTCAAGTTCTTCAGAAAGTAGTTGCTCATGTTGTCAAACACTAGAGTTGGCATTTAAAATGCAAGATTTCTGCTGGAAGAAATTCAGAATACAAAAAATAAGCATTCTGTTCACAGCACATTTGCAGTAACATACGATTGCATGCATCCTCCTGTCATGTAACTTATCACTATTTGCCTGGACCTGAGGCAATGCCTCATAACTCAGTAGCCCACTATTCACTCAAAAGGCTTCTCTGTATCTACCTATGGCCCTTTCCCTGCCTCCCTTCTCCAGATTTCCATGAGATCTACCTTTTTCATTTGCTATCTCAAATACCATATTGTATGAAATTGCATCAAATACCATTTTGGCTTGACTCTACCAGGTTGGGACTTGTTTAATACAGGAAGTTCACTTTTGTCTTTGTATTTTCAGCACAAAGAGCGAGGTCCAGTGCCAAGGCCATTATTAACCAGTTGCTGGGTGATTAAAAAGAAAGCATATTTCATCTGTCAAAATCGACTAAAATTATCTCAGGGACAAAGAGCAGGTCACTTTAGAATCTGTTCATGTTTGTTAACTAGTCGTCTGTCCTGATACCCATTTGTTCTAAATGCAAAAGAGAAGAGGATGGCAAAGAAGCCCAAAACATTAGTATTATTTTGATGATGGATACAGAATAAGTATTTGCATAGAACATATCATGGCTTGTTTTTTCCTATTCTATTGACTTATGATTGGCAAATAAAAATTGGGTATGCACAAGGTGCACAACATGATGTTTTGATAAATATGTACATTGAGAAATGAGCTACATTTCTCACAATTAAGTTAATGAACTAACCATCACTCACATTGTTACTATTTGTGTGTGTGGTAAGAACACTTGAGATCTAGTTTCTTAGCCATTTACCAGTATTTCACATTATCATTTGCAACAATCACCATGCTATGCATGTTTCTATAGAGTCTACACATCTTCTCAGTGACAATTTGTATCCTTGTTAACTTGTCATGACAATTGCCACCTGTCATAATCAGTTTATTTATCAATCACAAATTATATGTCAAGCACTGTGCCAAGTCCTTTACCTGTGATATTAATTCTGTAAGCCCTTTTGTGGTAAATGCATTACTGCTCCCACTTTGCAGATGAAGACACTGAGACTCGTGAAGCTTCAGTCATTTGCTCAAAGTCACACAGCTAACGAGTACTCCAGGCTCCATCTACCTACCTCTGGAGTTAATTCTTAATTAACTGAGAAAAAATTAATGCCTGTGAAAATGCCAGTGGTAGTACAGAGTACAGAAAAGGGAGAGTGATGAGGCAACATCAAGAAGAGACTTGATAGATTTCAAGAGTATTAAGAGTATTTCACCCTGAGTACTCTTAGACACCAGGCATAGATTATAAAACTACAGCATCTCTAAGTAATTTTTCTTAATAATAACCCTTAAGTAATGGTACAAAACAGCTTCCATAGTAGTTGAGAACTGGATGATGAGCCAAATTTATGGTTGAAGGTTACACAAGAAGGCTCCCAGGCATCATGGCAAAAGAGGGGGCAGGAGCATGGGATTTATTGTTCCTAAGAACAGCAGCCCCTGTGCCACTAATTAGATCATATATCAGTATGATGATTACTGATGACTCTTCCAGACATACAGAAAGACAAACAAGTGGCTTGGAAATAAACAAAAACCTGGGCTCTTTGGCTCCCTCCTTTCGCATGCACAAAGTATGTGCTAAAGGATTCATCATCTTTAAGCATCAGCCTGGCAATATAGAGGTGTTGTTGCCTGATGACTTATATCAGAGATACAAAAGGAAGAAGCCAAGAAGATCAGGGAACTAACAACCTCCATAGCCACGATGAGTGTGAATTCCTTTCAGGGTGTGGTTGCAGAGACATGCACCAGAGAGAGGCACAACAGACTTGGAGACAGCATGGAATTGGAACTCTGCAAATCTGAGTATAAGATTTTGTTGAAACTCTCTGTCTTCATCTCCCCAATCATTCAATTCTTCAATTCTTTACTTTTTTGTAACAGGTAATGACTACAGATGGGACCATGCTACTTATGAAAATTCAGAGAGAATATGCCAGCCCCCATGGGAAGTGGTCTTCACCACATTGTGAAATTCCCTTCCCTTCTCTGAGATTAAGGTTCACCCTCTCTAAAACAGACATCTGATTCCATGGTCTCTGAAGTCTCTTTTAGCTGCAGAGGTCTTTGACTCTATAATCTCTCAATATTAACTTTAAGAATGAATATGGGTGTGATCCTTTGCCTCAAGGAGGAATATTTTCTTTTCACCGCAAAGTCAAATCCAAGTGAAAATTGAATTAAAAACAGCAGAAGGATATATCAGGTTCAGACAATACTAACAAATTTATGTCTTTATCCACAGGGGAGATGTACAGCCTGAATTTTTACAGGCAGAAACAGAAAGAACATTTCCCAAACTTTCCTGATGAGAATACAAATGCAAATGCAAGTCCACTGGCTGGAGTAGAGCTGTGTGGAGTCACAAGGTCAGAGTTGCTGGTAAAACTGTGTGGGTACAAACTGCAACATAAAGCCAATATAAATCAAGTATTTCTTTATGCCTCTACCTCCTCTCCCATAGGCTGACACCTTAAGATTGTGTATGCATGTGTGTGCATGTGTGACCCAGACACTGCTGACTGACAGGTTTTGGCAAGATTCTGTGGCAGATACCAATGGAGGTAGGTAATGTGTGAAAGAATCAAAGTGGATTTATAAACTACCTGTTAAAGTAGCAGAATTCAAGGATTGTGCATGCACCTAGAGAAACTCCATCCACTCTGATAGTTAAGTTAGAATACAAGCAATGCTAAGACATTTCTTGTTTCAAGAATAAGCTTTCCAAACATTGTTAAAGCAATGGCATCACTGGAAATTTTCAAGGCAAAGACCACATAGTGAGCTAAGCATGTTCTTACTAAATACTCACTACTGTCTAAAGAAAAGATAAGAACTAATATTCCTCTTTTGCAGGTTAACTTATTTGCCCCATATCACACTGATGCAGCAACAGGACAGATTTTGAGCCACAGCATGGCTAACGTCACAGCTGCTAGACCCTGGGCTGTTCTAATGAGGCCCTCTTGCTTCTATTTAGTGCCCACCCAGATGTGGATGAGTCATGTCAACATGCCCCAAGATTTTAGAAAATGGGAACACATGATAAAACCACTTTGCCTTTTCTTCTTACTCTGAAAAGCAATGTAAGATAAAATGTAAAGTAAATCAAACTATGCTAACTCTGTAATAGAGGTAGTCATTTCCATTTTCCTGTGTGGGTGTCCTAAGTTATTGACTCATTAACATGACTCCATGATTCAACAGTTATGGGCAGGTGGTATTTTATGTTAATTTTATATTTTATTGAAGTAACATTACATTATAACATTATTTAAGTTTCATTGTGCATCTCTGAGAATAAACTCGTGTCTAGACTGCATTCAGTGTACCACTAAACATTCAAGTTATGCTTCCCCATACATTGTTCCTTTTCCCAATTTTTAACTTTAAAAATTCTTTAATTTTACAATATATCCAAAATTATTTTGAACATTGAATCTTTTGCTTTTCTTTGTAAAATCTCTTAAATTCTCCAGAGAGCCGATCAGTGTTTTTCATTAACTATGAACTAGGAAATCCTATGAGAATTTAAAGGACTTTTGTATACAATATGAAAAAAATATACCAGCGGAAAGTCAGAGGCCTTTGAAATTTTTGACAAAATGAGATATTACTTACAATAATAAATAATATATAGAACTAAATGGCATAATAAACATGGCTTAGTTTGCATGCTATGAAAAGTTTCTATAGAGTTCTTTCCATGTATTTGTAAAATATATATTCCCTAGGAAAACATTTTCTTCTCCCCAATTTATGCTTTCACCTTTTTATCTTGTATATTTTTGTCCTCCCCAACTATTCTTAAACCCATTGGGCCCTTTCTTCCTTTCCCTCACTCTTAGCCTCACTTTGAAAGAGTATCATTTTATTTATTAGATTTCACTTATTCTTAAAGGTGTTATGATGTGTCAATTGTCTGCTATGTAAACATCCAATATTTGTCTTTGCCATTCTTACTTGCTTTACTCCATACCATTCCCTAGTCCACCTTCCATATTGCTATAAATGGCAACATTTCCCCTTTCCTTCTACCTGAAGAGTATTCCACAGCATGGATAGGCCACATCTTCTTGATCCAATCCTCTGTCAGTGGGCACTTGCTTTGCAGTCATACCCGACTATTATGTAATTAATTACCTTGTAATTAAATTGCTGCAATAAACATTGTAGAGCATACATTTTTTTTTTTTTTTGGCATTACTGGTTCCATGTTCATATAGAAACCCAAGAGAGAGATTGCTGGGTCATACATAACTATCATTTTTAGTTTTTTAAGTTAAATGCATATCATGTTCCACAATAGTTGCCACAGTTTGCATTCCCATGAACAATGTAGCAGTGTTCCTCTTCCTGCACTTCCTCTCCAGCACTTGCTATTGGGTATCCTTTGAAAATGTGTCAACCTCACCATTCCCACAGGTATGAAATGAATCCTTGTGGTACTAACTTCCATCTCTCTTATTAAATGAATGATGAACACTTTTCAGGCACCTAGTGGCCTTGTGGACATCTCCTTTGTTGAACTACCTATTCATAGTTCTGCCCGCTGACTATTATTTTTAAATGAATACTAAACATCTAATTATTTATTTTCATTATGATTTGAGGATAATATGCTAAAAAGAAGTTGTGGAGAGAAAAAATTCATTCACTACTTGTATTTTAATTAGCAATATCATCTTTCAAAATTGTATCACATACAGAGGGGATTTTGAATTATAATAGAGTATTTTTTGCAAGGAGAAACATTTGTATCCAAAGGAAAGTCTATGACTAGTCAATTTTCCCAATCATCTATCTTTGAAGAGTAAACCTTGAGTAGGCAGTTCTATCAGCAGAACTGTCAAAGTGTTTCCAGTTCATATCATTTTGACCCTGACAGTGACCAGACAGCAAAGGTAAATCACTAAGCAGAAGCATTAATACACTCTACAGCTAGGAGCATGAAAAATCAATTACACAAAAATAAAAACTACTCTGCTATACAAGATGAGCAATTTATAGTTTTGTAAGTATAGTTTGCTGTTTCATATATTTAATTAAATTAGTCTTAACTTTGAAGTTCACACATATTAGGATATTTGATGCTTAGAATAAAAAGGATGTGAGTTCTAGCTAAAAGTCAAGTGATTTCTATAAGGGTGACGTTAGTAAAGTCCCAATGAATTCTTCTAAAATTTGCAAATGCAGTGCCTGATGATCTTAGGTGCTTCCTGTTGAAACTGATTGAGCTTAGTTGTATGGTGCCATATGCAAAACTTACAAATCTCACATAAAAAATGTAATCAGCTCAGTTGAATTTGTCAGTAGTCATTAATAAACAAAAAACAAGTCAAACATGTTAGAAATAGCAAAAATTAACATTTTCCATCTTAAAGAATGAAAGAGGCTGAGCATGAACTTGCTTCTTCCTGACCAAATATGATAGAAACCAGTCACATAAGAAATTGCTCATGTGATTTATTTATTGATTCTGAAGTTAACTCTTATAATACTGCATGTACTAATAAAAATCTGAGTTTCATGCAACATGATGACATTGGTTCTCAGGCATAATAGTCATTCTCCCTTTTTTCTTAGTTAGGAAGGAATTTGTCTGCCCTCCTTTGAAGGTTGTCTTTCACAGGGGCTGGACTACTCCCCCAGAAACAGGGGAAATCTTGATTTTTTCAAAGCCAGTCAGGGTGGTTTTATTCCCATTGCAAAGAAATACTTTGTGCATGTATTTGTAACCCAATTTTGACTAGTAAAGTAGCCCATGTCTGTTTGGTGACTTATAGAAATATCTTTCCATTCTGAAAAAAAGGGAGATATTAGATGCTCCTTTTTTTTCCCAATTGTTCACTATTGTTTAGGTGAGATGCTTTGAGTTACTCTGAACTTAGGAACTCTCACAAGAAGACAAGTCTACAAGATAAGTATGGTAGAGAGGAAAAAGGGAAAAGTTGCTTAACATGTATGTTAATGAGCTTTGGAATCTATCTCTAGACTTCTTATAAAATGAGATAATAAATATTCCTGAAGCAACAACAAAAAACAACAACTCTAATTTGAAAGAAGACCTGTAATTCTACACTTATTGCAGCACTATTTATAATAAACAAGATGTAGAAATAACCAAAATACCCACAATAAGTGAGTTGACCAAGAAGATGTGGTATAGATACTCAGGAATCAAAAAAGATAAACTTGTACCATCTGCTGCAACATGGATGGTACTAGAGAGACTATGCCAAGCAAAATATGTCAGAATGATAGATACTGGATGATGTCACTTATACATGGAATATAGAGAAATCAGACAAAGGGTCACATCAAAGTAAATTTTAAAACCAAGCTTTGAAAGCTGACCATAAACCCAAGTCATCTAGATTGGTTGAGGAGGGTGTGACAATAGAGGTGTAACTTTGGCAATGAACTTTATTTAAAATTAATTAATTAATACTCTTGCATTAACTTTTTTTATTTGGTTTTCTATTATTTGAAGAAAAAAAAACTTTAGGAGTTTTAATGGCCCAGCTCCAGCATGAGAGACTGCTCACAGCATACCAGCCCAGAAGGACCCAGTCACACAGGACTAACTCCTGTTGCTAGGTAACATACAGCACAGCTGTCCAGATGGGGAATCAAGGACACTGACTACCCATGTCTGTCAAGACACCCCAACCCAAAAGGTTTATACAACAAGCCCTAGACACACCACTAAATAAAGCCACCCACTTGGGGGCACCGAGAAACATTTAAAATCCACCAATCTAAAACAGGAGAAACAATGAAAAGAAAAGATAGACAAAACAATAGAAACCACATATATGCACCACACCCACTGACTGAAAAGGAACTTGTTTCCCAGAATAGACAATGGAAACAAGATATATCCACCATAGCAGCAAAAACACAAGGGCAGAAATAACCACAACTTGGTCAGCTTTACCATGTCATCTAATTCTAGAATAGCAATGAATCAACATGTAGAGCAAGCCTGAATGGAAAACACAGAAAGGAGGAACAATACAAATACTCAAACAAGGCCTAGTAAGAATAACTCACCACCAAAGGATAAACAATCTGCAGAAACCAACATGGAGGACAGGGAAGAAATGCTATATGTGTCAGACAAGGAATTCAGAATCTACTTGTTAAAAGCATTAAAAGAGGCAAGGGAAGATGGAAAAAAAGAAATGAAGAGGTCAGAAACTTTCAGTGAGCTAAGAGAAGAAGTAGAAAAGTATAAAAAAGAATGCAGCAAAATGAGCAATATCATTGATGAACAGAAGAATGAGATTGAAACCCTAAATAAGAAGCTGAATGAGATACAGTTTCTAAGAGGAGCAACAGAAGAGCTCAAAAATGTAGGGAAAGGCCAGGAAAGCAGATTAGAATCAATAGAAGAACAAATTAGCACACTAGAGGACACAGAAGTAGAGGATGAGAAAGAAAAAGAGAAAAACAAAGCAAAAAGAAAACAATCTGAGATCTGTCAGATACCCAAAAGAAAACAAATATAAGAGTGATTGGAATCCCAGAAGGAGAAGAGTAAGAAATAGGATCTGAAAGGCTTTTCAAAGAAATAATGGATGAGAATTTCCCAAATCTGAAGAAAGAAATGAAAATAGACATACAGGAATCAAGGACACCAAACTACTTTAATGAAAGGAAAAACACAGCAAGACACATCATAGTAAAACTTTCAAGAGCCAGAGATAAAGAACAAATTATGAGAATAATGAGAGGAAACAGACAACCTACAAAGGAAAACCCATTATACTGACTTCAGATTAGAGACCCTCCAAGCAAGGAGAGAATGGGGCCACATCTTCAAAACACTCCAAGACAAAAAGTGCCAGCCAAGAATACCCAGCAAAACTGTTCTTCTTTTATGAAGGAAAAATTAAAACCTTATCAGACAAACAAAGTCTCCAGAAATTTGCTACCACCAAACCCCCACTCCAAGAACTCCTGCAAGAAGCCCTAAGACCGAAAACAGCAGAAGAATAAAAATAGTGTATAATTTTAAAAAAGAAGAAAAAGAAACTAAAACAGAACCCCAAAGGACCACCAGGAACCTAATGTTAGAACCTCAAGCATCAACAATTACTCTAAATGTCAATGGGCTAAACTCATCTGTCAAAAGACACAGAATTACAGACTGGATTAAAAGACAGAACCCAACATTGTGCTGCCTCTAAGAAACACATCTGATCCAAATGATAAGCACAGATTGAAGGTAAAAAGATGGAAAATAATTCTACAAGCAAATGCCCCCCCCCCAAAAAAAAAGGCAGGGGTAGCCATTCTTATAGAAAACAAAGCAGATTTCAAAATGAAAAAAGTGACAAAGTATAAAAAAAGTCACTATCTAATGGGTCAAGGGTCAACCCATCAAAAAAGCATAACAATTAATCAATATATACTCACCAAATGAGGATGCACCAAGATTCATAAGACAGCTACTAACAGAACTGAAAAGAAATATTGGTGAAAACACGTATATAGTAGGAGACTTTAACACCCCACTCTCAAAAAAGTTCTGATCAGGAAAACAAAAACTACACAAGCCTTAAAAGAAGACCTAAACAAAATGGACCTAATAGATATCTACAGCACACTACACACACAAGGAAAATAATACACCTTCTTCTCAAATGCACATGGATTACTCTCTAAAATTGACCACATACTAGGCCACAAGACAAATATGAATAAATACACAAAGATTAAAATAATACCAAATTTCTTCTCAGATCATAAAGGTAACAAACTAGAAAGCAACAATGAAATGAAAAAAAGAAGAGCAACCAACATCTGGAGACTTGAACATGCTACTAAATGAAGAATGGGTAACTGAAGAAATTAAAGAAGAAATTAAAAACTACTTCAAAACAAATGAAAAAGAAGACAGAGCATTCCAAAATAGCTGGGATGCAGAGAAAGCATATCTAAAAAGAAGGTTCATAGCAATACAGGCCCATATCAAGAAGCAAGAAAATAACCAAAGAAATAACCTTATATCCCAAATTGAAAAAATTAGAAAAAGAGCAATAAAAAACCAGAACCCAGCAGAAGAAAAGAAATAATAAAAATAAAAGATGAAATAAATAACTTAGAAACCAAAATTATTATCCAGAAGATCAACAAAAGCAAAAGCTTCTTCTTTGAGAGAGAAGAGAATACAAAAGACACAAAAGAAATCCAAAACATAATGAGATGAACAATTATATGGAAATAAATACATCTTGGATGAGATGGACAGATTCTTACAAAGATGCAATTATCCAAAATTGAACAAAGAAAATATAGATAACTTAAATAAACCAATTACAAGCAGTGAAATAGAAGCAGTCATCAAAACTCTACCTAAAATCAAGGGCGCAGGACCACATGACTTTACAAATGAATTCTACTAGGCACTCAAACATGAACTAATGTCTGCACTACTAACAGTTTTCCAAAAAATTGAGAAAGAAGGAAAACTGCCAAACACATTTTATGAAGTAAACATCACACTCATACCAAAATCAAATAAGGACAGCAACAAGAAAGAAAACTATAGTTTTGGTCTATAGACCAATTTCCCTAATGAACATGGATGCATAAATTTTAAACAAAATCCTGGCAAATCGAATCCAGCAATGCATAAAAAGCATTATTCACCATGACCAAGTGGGGTTTATCCCAGGGACACAGGGATGGTTCAACATCAGGAAACCAATTAACATAATACACCACATCAACAAAAAGAAAAACAAAAACCACATGATCATATCAACAGATGCAGAGAAAGCATTCGACAAAGTCCAGCATCCATTCATGATAAAATCCCCTGAAAAATTGGGTATTAAAGGAACATAACTCAACATAGTAAAAACCATCTATGACAAGCCTATGGCAAACATCATCTCAAATGATGAAAACTAAAATCATTCCAATTACAATCTGGAACAAGGCAAGGATGCCCACTTTTCCCACTACTTTTTAATATTGCACTGGAAGTTTTAGCTAGGGCAGTAAGGCAAGAGAAAGACATAAAAGGGACACAAATAGGTTAAGAGGAACTGACGCTATCATTATATGCAGAATCCAAAAAAAAAAAAAATCCACAGAAAATCACTTGAAATAATAAACCAGTTCAGTAAGGTAGCCAGATACAAAATCAACACACAGAAGTCAGTAACTTTCCTATATGCAAAAAGTCAAATAAAAGAAGAAATAAGAAATTCCATCCCTTTTACCACTGCATCAAAAAAAAAAATACTTGGAAATAAACCTAACAAAACATGTGAAAGAACTATACAAAAAAAAACTTTAAAATGCTGCTAAAAGAGACAGAAGAAGACATAAGAAAATGGAAAGACATTCCCTGCTCATGGATTGGAAGAAATAACTTCATCAAAATGGCCATCTTATCTAAAGCAATCTATAGATTCAATGCATTCCCTATAAAAATCCCAAGATTTTTTAAAGAGATGGAACAAAAATTACAAAAATTCATACAGAATTACAAAAGACATCAAATATAAAAAAAAAAAAACCTCCTGACTAGAAAAAAAGGAGAATGGAGGTATTACAATTTGAGACTTCAAAATATACTACAAAGCCATAGTATTAAAACAGCTTGGTACTGGTACAAAAACAATCAGACCAATGGAACAGAATTGAGTGCCCTGAAACAAAACTATACATATATAGTCAACTCATCTTCAACAAAGAGTGAAAAGTTTACACTGGAACAAGGACAACCTCTTCAATAAATGGTTCTGGGAAAACTGGGCCAAGACATGCAAAAAAAAAAAAATGAACAAGAAACATGCTTAACACCTTGTATTAAAAAAAAAAACAAAAAACAAAAAACCTTGAAATGGATGACTTAGATGTCAGACTGGAAACCATAATATACATAGAGGAAAACCTGGCCAAAACCCTCCTTGAGCTACTACAATTCAGAAATCCACTTCTGGACACATTTATAGCAGGTAAAAAAATGAAGGAAAACATAAACAGATGGGGCTGCATCAAACTAAAAAGCTTCTGTACAGCAAAAGAGACAACAGACAAAACAAAAAGAAATGGACCAAGTGGGAAATATGTTTGCCCTCAATACAAGTGATAAGGGTCTGATAATAAAGATACACAAGGAGCCAGGCATGGTGGCTTGTGCCTGTAAGCTTCAGCCTATGAAGTGGCTGGGGCTAGGGATCACAGTTTGAGTCTCACCTGGGGCACATAGTGAGACCTAGTTCCAAAAAAATATAGCTGGGCGTGGTGGAACACACCTGTAATCCCAGCTACCTGGGAAGCTGAGGCTGGGGATTGCTTGAGTCTGTGGTACCCTGGGCAACGTGAGCCTGCGGCTCCACAGGCAAAAATAGCGAGGCCTAGTCTCAAAAAACAAACAAAAAACCCACAAAGATAGACAAAGAACTCACACAACTTAACAAAAACAAAGAACAAAAACCCAGTTAAAAAATGGGAAGAATTAAAAAGACTCTTCTCCAAAGAGGAAATACAAATGGCCAATGGGCACATTAAAAAATGTTCAATGTCACTAGCAATGAGGGAAATGTGAATCATAACCACAATGAGATACCACTTTACACCAGTAAAAATGACCCACATCCAAGAAACAGGCAACAGCAAGTGCTGGTGAGGATCTGGAGAGAAGTGAACACTCTTACACTGCTGGTGGGAATGTAAACTGGTCCAACCTCTATGAAAGCTGTGTAGAGGACCCTCAAATTAATGAAAATGGAACTATCATTTGACCCAGCAGTTGTTTTTCTGGGATCTACCCAAAAGAGACCTTAATGCTGTACAAAGGGACACCTGTGCTCAGATGTTTACTGCAGCACTATTTATAATTAAAAGGGCATGGAAACAACTAAAATGCCCCTGAACAGATGACTGGATGAAAAATATGTGGTAAACCAAAATTTTTCACTATTATATGGAACATGGGAAAGATAAACAAAAAGCCATGAAGAAAAGTTAAAACAAGCTAACAACCAAATTAAAGTACACAACTCGGGGTGGGGGGGGCATGGGACAGGGTGGGAAAGGTCAGGGAGGGTGTGGGGGTGAACACCGGAGATCACAAAGATGAAATTTATATATAAATAAATTACTTAGTTAGAAAAAAGACCTTAGCTGCTATATGTTTCTAAAAATTCCAATTCCGCCAACAATACACTTACTGAACATTGATAGTCTGAAAGTAATTCAGAATTGCCCTCATTAATGGTTTCCTCTAATTATATAGCTGTGGAAAACTGGTTCCTGGAGGAAAAGTCTGTTTTTAGCAATTTTACTTTGTCTACAAAACTAAAGATGTGCTCAATTTATTATTGTATCAAGAAATATGAGTGGTATCAGAAAGAGTTCAACCATAACACCTAGGTCCTACAATAATTCTTTTGTACAATCACAGCACATATTATCATAGCTAAATGTCTGAGAAATCTTGAAGCAATAAAACCTTATTAGCCTGTGGTATTTAACCAGGAATTTTTTCCCAACCTTATTTAATCATAGAACTTCTTCTTGCACATAAAACATTCATTGATCCAGCAGAATGTATGCTCCTCAAAATATAATTTCAGAAACTTTAAGTGAAATTACAAATTTTCAGTTAAGTACATTAGAACAAAATATATTAACAAGATATCATCATTTAAGTTCCCCTTGTGAGACCTCAATGTGTGTACAAAGGGACACCTGTGCTTTTATGTTTACTACAGTACTATTTATAATTGCAAGGACATGGTATCAACCTAAATGTCTCAAAACAGATGACTGGATGAAAAAGATGTGGTATATATATATATACAATGGAATATTAATCATCAATTAAACATGGCAAATTTGATTATTTTATGGTAACATGGATGTACTTAGAAGAAATCATATTAGCAGAAAAAAAGTCAAAAAAAAAAAAGACAGAAACCAAATGGTTTCACTAATATATGGGGTATAGGGAAAAAAATAAGAGCCATGATGAAAAGTCATAAAACAAGAAAACCAAACTGAAGTACACAACTTGGGGTGGGGGGGCGGTGAGAGAGGGTGGGAATGGTTGGTGAGTGTGGGAGGGGATGAATCCCTGGGATTACAAAGATGTGAAATTTATATATAAATAAGTTATTAAAAAATAAATAAAAATAAAGTTCCCCTTGTGCAGTGCAGTGTTTTAAGTGAAGATAACTAACAATTTGTAAAGGCTTGCTCTTGACCAGGCACTATCAAAATCACTGTACCTTGTCAGTGTGCAGGCACTGTGCTCAATGGCAGAAACTATTATGAACCTCATTACAGATGGATAAGGAGGAAAGGAAGGAAGGGCACTGTATCCAGCACAGGAATCTGCACATACACACACAGTATAAGCCACATGTGAACACCATGTGATTAATAATCTATTATTTGATCTACAGTTCAGCCCAGGGACATCTAAAGATGTATCAACCATAGATATTATTAGGAGAACAAAGATGTTTTCCCAGGTTCATGAAAGCAAGGGGAACCTGGGTTAAGACAACAAAAGAAAAGACAACAAACTCTGGGGACATGACAAAGACCAGGGCCCCCACTTTGATGGACTGCTGTGATAGGAGGTTTACTTATGACTATCTTTGTTTTGTTTACTAGAAAAAAGCCAGCTTGAAATGAGATATTAGAATAGGTATTTAGGGTAAAATACCCCTGTTCTCTCGGTTTACTGGCTTTCTGACATTAAAGTGTGTGTTATAGATTTAGTTCTGGTTTCTGTTCAATTGGCCTCTGTTAGCAACAGGAAGCCCAACTCAGAATTTTTCAGTTACAGGATGAGAAAGTGAAAAAGAGATAGATAAGTGGCCCCTTAACACTCTCATTCATATCACTCACACTCATCACAACTTCTGAAAAGGAAGAAATTTAATTTACACTTAAAACTATCAGCCAAATTCTATTGATTGACATGTGTAACTTGTACTGGATGGAATCAGCCCTGAGTAACTTGGCAAACTCCATCAGTAGATATGTGGGAACTCGGAGACAACTAGCATCTTTGCACCAGTGTGACCACTTCAGGCTTAAGGTTGTGGCAGTGTTACTCTGATCTGGAGAGACTTATAAAGAAAGACTCCACTGGAATTAATTCACCTCTGGCACAAATAGCTCTGGCCTTGCTCTTCACTGTGTCTACATTTGTAGAGACCCTAAGACCCACTGGGATTATGTAGGCATTTCTTTCCTTTCTTTTTTTTTTTTTCCTCAAAAACCCTGTCAGATCATTCACAATGAAAAGGAAATCTAGCTGGAGTTTAACAGTTTCTGAGCATCTCAACATAACATCAAGTTTCTTTATAACAGGGAAGCAATTTCAAAATGGCTGAGTAATATATGGTGAACATGAAAATATAAATTCACTTGTTGATCTCCACTGTTCCATGTTTTCTTTAGCCCTTTAAACTTGAATATTCCTTATGTAGTATCTTTGTATAATTGTTACATGGGAACAGTAATGAGCTACATAAGGGAAGATCATGCCATATGGTAGAATATCTGTGCTCTTCCAATGTCTTAAAATTGTTTTAAGTTGTCATTTGACTATCAGTCAAGTGATGAAATGGGTATTTCAAACCCTTTATAAAGAAACCCACAGAGTCAAACATCAAGGTGAAAACAGGAGGTATCTGCCCACATGCTTCCATTATCACCAGCAGAGAACCCTAAGAAAGAAGGACAGCTCAATTTTAGATGAACAAACTGTGACTGTCACTCTTAAAAATGACTGTGTAACATCATCAAAATGGTCATCTTGCCAAAAGTAATCTATAGATTCAATGCAATTCCAATAAAAATCTCAAAGTCATTGTTTAAATAAAACAAAATTTACTGAATTTCATATGAAAAAATAAAAGAACATCGAATAGCCAAAGCACTCCTAACCAAAAAAGAGAGAATGGAGGTATTTCACTAACAAACTTCAAATTATATTACAATTCCATAATAATTAAAACAGTATGCTTCTGGAATAAACACAGACTCATAGATCAATGGAACAGAACTGAATGTCCAGAAATAAAGTCACACTTGTACAGTCTTCTAATTTTTGACAAAGGGGCTAAAACAAAACAGTAGAACAAGGATAGCCTCTTCAATAAATGGTGTTGGGAAAACTAAATTGCTACATGCAAAAAAAAAAAAAAATGAAGCTAGACCACTCCCCTCACATCATGTACAAAAATCAACTCAAAATGAATAAAAGACCTGGAAGACCTGAAACCATAAAATGCATAGAAGAAAATATGGTCAAAACACTCCAAAACTTATACTTCAGAAACCTCTTTCTGGACACATCTACAGATGCTAAAAAAAAAAAAAATGAAAGAAAACAGAAACAGATGGGACTACACCAAATTAAAAAGCTTCTGTAAGCAAAAGAAACAATAACTAAAACAAAAAGAAAACCAACTGATTGGGAAAAAAATCTTTGCCCTACACACATGTGATAAAGGTTTGATAGCAAAGATTCCAAAAGAACTCACACAACTTAACAAAAACAAGATAAAAAGTCCAGTCAAAAAATGGAGAGAAGATATAAAAAGACATATCTCCAAAGAGGAAATACAAATGGCCAACAGACATATGAAAAAATGCTCAATATCACTAATAGTCAGGAAAATGCAAATCAAAACCACAATGAGATACGGTCTTATGACCTATAAAGTAAGAATGGCCTATAAAAAAAAAAAGCAGGCAACAACAAGCGCTGGTATGGATGTGGAGAGAAAGGAACAATTTTACATTGATGATGGGAATGTAAACTGGTCCAGCCACTATGGAAAGCAGTGGAGGACTCTGAAACTACTAAAAATTGAACAACCATTTTATCCAGCAATCCTATATCTATGAATCTACCCAAATGTTACAAAAACTCTAATCCAAAAAGACACCTGTACTCGAATGTTTATTGCAGCACTATTTACTATAGCCAGGATATGAAAGCTAAATACCCCAAATAGATGAATCATACAGAAAGCTGTAGTATATGTACATAATGGAATATTATACATTAATCAAAAGGCAAATTTATGTCATTTGCCTCAACATGAATGTACTAGAAGGAATTATGCTAGCAGAAATAACACAAAAAGAAAAAGAGAAGTACTGGATGGTTTCACTTATATGAGGAAAAAAGGTAAAACAAACAGACAAGAAAAATTTAAAGCTAGCTATCAGCAAAATTAGATACATAGAGCATGAAAAGGCAAGGGAGGAAAACCAGGGGTGGGAGATCACAAAAGATTAAGGTGATGATTCACAGGTGATAAGTTGGTGGGAGAACTCTGGGGTAGATAATGATGTAAATAAAATTAATCAATTAATTAAATAAAAATGACTGTACAAACTTTCCTCTAAGATCAAAGACTTGAACCAAGAAGTATATTGCTGTTTAAATTAAATTCCAACTTTCTCCCTCACAAGGTCATGTTAGGGCACTTGAGGAAGAAGGTAGATTGTATATGAATATCACAACCACCTCTCTTCATATGATGTTTTCTTCCATTTTTAGTTTTAAAAGTGTGACAGTGTTCCTAAAATGAAAAGATATACAGATGTGCTTGCCCTGATGTCATTCTAAATAGTGAAACAGGAACTGCTTTTTAAGATGTCAGTCTTAAATCAACCAGGAAAATTAAAGTGAGGGGTAGAGGAGGGGACTGGATTATAGACTCCATCTGTATAGCTCAGATCATTTTAATATGTCTTCAAATTTTACTTGTTCATCAATGTTTGAAACATTACAATGGTGTGTATCCCTTCATGATTCCATCCCTACAATCCTACCAATTTACTCAAAGTGCCATCAATTTAAACAGATGGCAGTGTCTGTTAAGGGATTCACTTAGTCCCCAGAGACAGGATAGGGTTATCAAATGCCCTTGCCTCTTACTTGGGCACTTTAAAGTTTTGTGAGGGTTTTTTGTTTGTTTTTTTTTTTTTTAAGCCATAACATTTTTTTTAAGTCAAGCTGTCTTGAAAATCTGAAGTCTAGTTAAAAATAATGCATTGTTTTCAAGAGTGCAGAAACGTCTTTAAATTGTCACAGCTTGGTGGAAGGCAGATGGAGACCTTGTGATATATCACAAGTTTTGCAAAAGTCCTCAGGAGCAAATGTACCAGGTTGTTAAGCTTGGCATACATTTCCCAACTAAAAGGCTCTGCAAGGCACTCATTTCTATCATCCCTATTTTGAGTTTCAAAAGACATAGAACTAAATGTGTATATTTCCAGTAAGAGTTTGATCATTTTGATCTATTCACATTTATAGAATTCTCTCTAAAATGAAGGTGATAAGAATCTATAGTTTTCTGGACCCTCTGTAATCTCTCCCACCTTCTCCAACACATTCTTCCAGTCAAGGCACCACTGATAATGCAATTATATGTTGCTGTAGATTAGCTTACATTTCCTGGGATTTTATATAAATAGTATGTACTCGTATTGTAGTTTCTTGCATTAAGCAAAATCATTTTAAGATTCATTTATGGTGCTGAAACAAACATGGTGCTGAAACAAAACTTTGTTTTGTTGCCAAGAGGTTTTCCATGTAATGGATACATTGCAATCTGTTTATCCATTTATCTGTGGCTTGTTGTTGATGTTCTGGGTTTGATACTATTACAAAACTCCAGTGAACATGTGTGGTTCTTTCATGTGGACATATATTTTCTTTACTCTCAGATAAATACCTAGGAGTACAATGGCTGAATAATATGTTAAGGGAATATATGTCTGACTGACTTCTTAGGAAATTGGTTAAACTATTTTCCTCAGCAATGGAGCCTTTTTTGCATATCTTCTAGGCAAGTAAGAGACTCCTAGAGAACCCATGTACAATGTTGGTGGAAATGTCAACTGATGCAATAATAGGGAAATTGCTCAAAAAACTAAGAATAGAAACTGCATAGTGTCTAGTAATCACATATCTGATATTTACCAAAAAATTCACACACTATTTAAATATATATATATATATATATATATATATACACTTCTATTGCAGCATTATTTATAATAGCCAAGAGCTGGAAACAACCTAAATGTCTGTCAGCAGATAACAAATTAAGAAAGAAGAAGTATTCACATGATGGAATATTACTCACTTGCAAAAAAGAGGATATAATGCCATGTGCAAAATGTGCATTTCCCCCATTGATTAATATTGTTGATCATTCAGTTCATTATTTATTTTCCATTTGGTTATGTTCTCTGGTGACATACTTATCCAGATATTTTCTCTTTTCTTTTTCAGTTGCTTTTTTCTTATTATTGAAAGTATAGTGTTCTTTTCAAAGTCAATATATAAGATATTTTTGATATATGTTTTGCAAATATTTTCTTCCCATCTGTGTACCCTGTCTATTTTCTTAACTGTGCTTTCAGAAGAATAAATTGATTTCTTTTTTCTTTTCAGTTTTGTGTTTAAGTGATATTTAAAATATTTTGACAAACTCAAAGTTGCTAATTTTTTCTCCTATTCTTCAAAACTTTCCAGAAATACAATAATTTTTGTTACTACTGTTATTTTAAACATATGTCTGTATTGACACTGTAGAAAATTGTCCAAAAAAAGGTTCTTTCTTTTTTTTCATGTCATCACGAAGACTTGTTCCCTACAACTAAACTAACTCAGTTGGGCCAGAGGGTGGTGTTCATTTTTTCATAAGATAGGGAGTACTTTTATATTCTTCTTTTGAAAAACTAAGTCAGAATAAGAAGACAAAGTGGGCAATACTGTATAAAACATGTACAGTCATAAAAATTGCTGCTGAATTATAAGAAGCCTCCTGCTGAGTGAGCAGCAATATAAATGTTAAAAAAAGTCAATGATATAGGGAACTGCTTCCTTGTAGTAAGTTGAGATTGCATAAAAATTGATCCTGGGTGAAAAGAGGGAAGTTTTAAAGATTAAAAATAGATGTCTTCTTTAAATCTCTCTTTTTTTTATCTTCTTTAAATCTTTTGAGTTGATATTTAAAACTGAAGACTAAATATTTTAAAATTATGGGTAAGTTGCTTCCTGCATTCCTTTTAAGTATTTTCCCCCTGGTGAGTCAATTATAACTGCAAAATGGTATGCTTTTTAACTTTTTAAGACTTATGCCCTTAGTTAAACATAAATAGTATGTGTATATTCTCTTAGTAGTAGTTTTTCCATGAAAATAGGGTGGTAGATAATTTAAAAATATCAAGGAATCATATTTTAATGAAATTCAACAAAAATGTATTTGGCTTCCTACTATATGCCTAATCAAATGAGGTGCACCAGTGATGGTGATGAGAGCTAGATATTTGTTCTAAAAAGTTTATCAACTTCTACAAGTATTCTATTAGTTGAAAAGAAGTTTAACCTCGATTAAGCCACGTCTAATAATGAAGTTAGGAATTATAGAAATGATCAACCCACGGGGATATAATAAATGCTTTTTATATCAAGAAATGGTACAAAGTTATAATAATAAACCATGGTGAGTTTTTTAGATTACATCAAAAGTAATTACAGTAGCTTAGACAAGAACAATAAGATCAGAGAGTTGAAGAAAGGCCACTTTTTATCTGTGCAAAGTCAAATAAATAAACCTGGTTTAGGGAGGATGGAGATACATTAAAGATTGTTCTCAGATTATCCACAGTCATAGAAAGAATGGCTGAGAAAAATGTAGGACTAGAGCAAGGAGATATTTAAAGAAACATGAGCATAAAAATGGAGGGAGGACAGGTTAGGGAGGAAAGTGGAAAACAGATGAAGAAATGGTACTTTGAGGAATGATGCACTCAGCACTTCACTGTATGTTTCATGATTAGAGGAACAACATTTTCTCATTATATTTACAACCCTTACAATTAGCACCATGATGGAATAAATAAATAAATATGATCTGCACTTTAAGAACACTGTTGTTCAATCCAGAGCTAAAAATCAGAGAGCTCAAAATTTGAAGAATACAATTTCAAAATATCTAGTCAGATGAAATAAGGACAAGGGTATAAGGTATAAATGATCAATATCTGCAATGAGAGAGGTAATATCACAATCAGTTCTACAGACATTAACATGATAAGATATTATTATCAACAATTTTATGCCGATTCATTTGAAAACACAAAGAAATAATTTTCTTGAAAAATTCAAATAGTCAATGCACATCAAAGAAGAAATGTATAACATAAATAAATTTCAAAATAGAGAAATTAAATTTATCATTAAAATCCTTTCATACAAAGCGCACTTTAGGCCCAAATGTCTACATCGGTGAATTCTAGTAAATATTTAAGGAAGAAATAATGCAACTCTAAGAAATGATTCCAGAAAGTTGAAGAGGAGTCAATACTTTGAAATCACTATATGAAGTCAAAATTTTTCTAATACTAGAAACTGATAAAGATATAGCATGAAAAGAATACAGTTCTAATTAGCAAGTTATTTTTATATAATTAAAGGATGATATAACAAGGTCATATGTGACTTACCCCAGTAACACAGGGTTGATTTAACATTTAAAAAATTATATCAATATGATTTACCATCTTAAAGGATTAGTTTGAAAAGTATGATCTTATCCATAGATGTAGAAAAGACAGTTAATGTTTCCAACATCCATTTCTACAAATTTCCTCAATAAATAGAAACAAAAGGGAATGGTGAAAAATACCCATCTATTGGTGAAAAACAATACTTTGCTCCAAAAATCAGGAACAAAGCACAAAGTCTACCTTTACCCCTTTTATTCAACACTGTTATGGAAGTTTCAGAAAAATTTAATAAAGCATGGATAAATAAACCCAAAAAATAAACCCAAAATATGCCCATTGTAAAAGGAGAAAAACTGGCATCTTTATATGTAGATGATTAATCACCTATACAGATTATTCTATGAAATCTACAAAACATAATCTACCAGAACTAATAAGTAGAGATCTGCTGGTGGGGAAGGGGGCAGAGGAAAGAGGAAGGGAATCATGTGGGGAGACATGAGACACCTGAAGATGGTAGGTTTGTTACTCTTTTGACTATGGTGATGGTCTCATGACCACATATGTATACATATAAATCATATTTGTTATCCTTTTTCAATAGTGTATTTTATTGTATGTGATTATACCTCAAAAGAGTTGAAAAAAATTGTCCTAATAATGGTCTCACTTTATATTTCACAAGGTGTCTCAGTACTATTAATACCAAATCTACACATAATTTATTTTCCTATAGACTCAATATGGCAATAAGAAGCAGTTAATGAGATGTAAGTCTAATTTCTGCTAGGTCTCAGGAGAAAAACCTTTGCTTTCTAAATTATGTGTGTGTGTGTGTGTGTGTGTATCTACAACTAGGACAGTATCTTAGTGTGTCCTATCTTTCGTGTTCACTCTACATGTGTCAAGAGACACTTTGTGACTAACAAGCAGTTAAACCAATGCTGGTCACCACTATGCTTCTCATATGAGAAAATAAAAACTCTAGTTTTCATTTCACTGTTCATCACATTTTCTTTCATTTGCAGTAAAATAAACTTTTAAAGATACAACTTCCACATTAATATATACATATAACCCTTTCCATGCTTGTTCATTTATTAGTATATAACAATCTTTTAAAAAATCTTACTCCCCTGATTCTCTTTCTGAACCGTTTTTTTCTTTCTTCCAGAGTCTCAGCAATAGCATTTCTGAAACATTTGCTATGCTTTCATCAAGGTCTAAATATTGAAGAGTAATACAATGTTTGTACATAGACTATCCTTAATGATATTAGCCTCCAAGAAAAGACAAATACAATCACAATAAGATACTACTTCATACTTACTAAGATGCCCATAATGAAAGACAGATAATAACCATATGTGTTGGCAAGGACAGAAAGAATGGACACCCTGTATACTAGTTATAAGAATATGAAATGATGTAGACGTTTTGGAGAACAGACTGGCAGTTGCATAAAAACTTCAAACCCAGAATTACCATATGATCCTGCAATCACATTTCTAGGCAGTCACAAAAGAGACATGAAAACATCTGTCAATATCAAAGCTTGTATACACACTTTCTTTTCTTCTTTTTATTTATTAAATAATTTATTTATATCTAAATTTCAAATCTTTGTAATCTCTGGGGTTCACCCTCCCAACCTCCCTAGACATTCCCACCCTCTTCCCCCTCCCCCAAGTTGCGTACTTCAGTTTGGTTGTTACCTTGTTTTGACTTTTCATCACGGCTTTGTTTATTTTTCCTATATTCCATATGTACACATTTTCTTAATAGCATTCTTGATAGTAGACAAAAACAGAAATAGCATAAAGTCAGTCAACTAATGAATGGAGAAATATTTATATTCACACAATGGAATGTTATTCTGCCATGAAAAGGGATGGAGTGTTGATATCTATTAAAACATACATAAACCTAGAAAAAACACACTAAATGGGAGAAGATAGTATTCAAAGGTATAGTATGATTTAATTTATACAAAATCTCCTGGAACTTGCAAATCTATAGAAGCATAACATAAATTCGGGTTTCCAGTGTCTGGGAGATGAGAAAAGAGGCATGATTGCTAATGGATATTTTTTGGGGGGGTGGATAAAAATGTTCTAAAATTGGCTAGAGTGATGATTGTACAACACTGAATATACCCAAAAAAAGCCACTGAATTGTGCACTTGTTAATAATGTTTTCAGATCTGAATTATATCCTAATCTGTTAAATTAAGCTAAAATGGTAAGTAAACATCCTTAGCAGGAGAGTTTTGATTTTCACATCACCCACATCACCACAAACTACAATTACTAGGTAGTTTGTAGTTTTCAAACATCTTCCAGTGACAAGTTTTGCAAAAGAGCTGCTTCTAGAAATGTCTAAAGAGCAGAACTCAGAAACAAGTGTAGATTCCTGCAGGGCTGGGTGATTCCTGCTGGAGAACTACTTATCACTTATGTTTTGATTTACCTACTTGAAGAAGCATGACCATATCGCAGAGAAGATAAATAAAAATACCTCACATATGTATCGTGCTTGCAACAAAGAATTTGGATCTAATGATCTAAAGTTCTTTTCAAATTATAAAATTTTATGAGTTAATAATTAATGATGTCATTTGATGTAATATCAGCTCTTAGGAGAAGAGAGTTTTCTATCACTCCTTGATGATTATCATTAAAAAGATGATGAGGTGTTGAAGTTCAAACACTTGACTGTTTGGTTAGTCAACAAACACAAGAAAATCCTGTGGATTTTTGGATGTGTCTACGATTAGAAAACATTTAAGGAAGAAGCCAGAACAGGGGTCAAAATACATAAATACTTTCCAAAGATATACAGAAATAAAGAGTCAAAGAAATGTTAGAGTTGATTGTCTAGAATGTTTTTAAGAACTAATATAGTATATATGCACCTGAAATTTACTTGTGATTATATGTTATAACAAATGTTACTTCAAAATAACAAAAAAGAATTGGCTTTGAAAATAGGAAAATCCCTATGTGCAGATTATTTCTTAGCAAACATTAGAAGTCAAAGCATGAATACACCTTTTCTTTGGGGCATCATTTCATCTTCAGGACCTTACTTTACATCCATGAGGAATCCAACCAAAGTTCCTGGCAGTTCAGGACTCAGTAACTTTGTCCCAGAAAATGTCATCACCCTGCAAACTCAGATCATCCTAACTCATCTTCTGTTGTCTTGTTGTGTTTCTCTTTCTTTGTTATTACATATTCATAACACCTTAGAACAAGCCTACCTTTATATATTTTCAAATGTTCTCCCCAAAAGAATATGAGGTCTATTATACAGTTCCTAGCAGGTAGCAGTACTTTACAAAACTCCAATGTACTGCTGAGAAAATAAATCCCTATAAAGTTTAAAGACTACCCCTCCTCTGCAATAGATATGCAGTGAAAAAAGGCTCATCTTCAAATGTGTGCTTTGGCACTTATATTAATACTTAGAGTTTCTCTTATGCTGGTAGCCACCACTTACTGGATATGCAAGCACATTGCTACTTGAAGGAGCAATTTCCCCCTTGCTTGTCATGGGCCTTTCACCCAGTAGATCAATATTCATTTGGTGAGATTTCAGTCCTTGAAGATACCTAATTGCCTTGGATTCTTCTTTCCTAAACATTTTGTTGTACTGTGACCTTGCTTTGAACTGTACTGGTTAAGGAATGGTTCTGTGCTTTCCCCTCCTTCCCCGTGATACTATCTTCTCTGTGTGGGTGGAACAAAGGCTGTTCTAGTGGAAGTGTGCTAATGATGGGCCTCATTGGTGTTCTGTGCAATTAGAAAAGGGTACCCTGACCACAGCAGCCTGAGTGAGCCTGGTAGATACTCAGCATCCTCACCCCACAGGTACCACTGAGCAGAGGCACCTACACCATCCACAAGGACCATAGGAGTGTTTACCACCCAAATGCCTTCCATGCAGTCATCCTTTCCAAGTTGCTTTTGGCACCTGTCTCAGCCTCCCCCAACCCTGTAGCACTGCCCAGTCAACAGAAGTTGTAATGAGTGGCACCTGTCTGTCCCTGGAGTACCTCTGCTTATGGGTCTGGTACAAAGTAAAGGTTCAGTAGATGGGAAAGAATAACTCAGTGTGGTATTCAAATTTTACTTTTTCTCTCATTGAGCCCATCAGACCCTGAATTGTATAGCCAAGAGCAGAGCACACACCTTGCAGTATTCAGAGTAGTGAATGTGTGAGGAATGGCCAGGCACCAAGCAAGAGCAGACAAAGTTCTCAAAAAAAGGCGGTTGCTACAAATCCAGTGCATGTGATTTTTAAGAACATGTACTGATGGACAAACTGACAAAATTCCAGAAGGTACCCCCACCACGGAATGTGCTGCCATAATGAGCCAGTTCACCTGGCTGGCAGGATGTTTGCAAGCTAAAAATCTTGCAGCCCAAAGGACAGCAGTGAATGAATATTTAAAAGTCTCCAACTCAACTGATGTTAACTCTGAAAGTGGATTCCTATCAAAAGCAATGTGATGCTCATCAAATAGAAAGTCCATAAAGGTTTTTCTCCTCGGTTCTGTACCATGACAAGTCTTAGTGGAAGAGGTCTTAGACAAGATTGGATGGGCATGAGTTGGATGGGCAAAACTCAAGAATTTTTGACTATGTGTATTTCTGTTGGTTGAGCAAAGGCATTGCTAGGGGTTCTGAGTGCCTGAGATAGTGTCTCAGACCAACACCAGAGCTTGCATTAAAACCTAAATTCAGAGGAGTTTGTCTTGCCCAAGGTCACACAGCTTATTAAAAAAGTCTTATTAGAATTCAGGCCTTAGAATTCTGAAAGGATTTCTTATCATTACACCACTCCAATGTTCATTTCCATGAAATCTTGATTACCCAGGCAATGTGGAGCTGAGAGAGAAAATCCCAGGGGAGGAGAAGGTTGGCATTAACATTTCTGAGTGCAGAAGCAAGGTTACTAATGGAAATCTTGGCAAAGTAAGGACTGTTGGACTGGGGACATCTGGCTTGGACATCAACCAGGAGAGACTTCAGGTTCTCCTAGGAAGGCACAGCCAGCATTGGATGACAGAAACCCCAGAGAAAGCATTGGAGGCACCGGAGCCTTGACTCAGGCACCCAGAAGAGTGCTCAGTCCTTCATACCCTCATCCAGGGAGGATGGGCTCTGATGAAGTCTCAGTCTCTTGGGGCTCTTCTACCCAGAAACTGGATTCACAAAGAGGGATGCCCAGAGGTTTCCAAAAGATGCCCAGTTCCTTCTCACAATAGATTTCTTTCATATCCACAAAGTTTTAATGCATTACTGCAATTACAAGACCATTTCGAGTAACAACAAATGCTGGGTCTCAACCTTTTCCTGGACTACATTCCAACCCTACATTTTGGTCACCCCAGATCTGCCATATTTTAAACATTAATGGCCGTTCATTACCTGCCCAGGAGAAGTACCTCACACTCATGGTGGTTAATGCTCAGTGAATCAGGCCTGACATGGTACTCAGAGAAGGACTTAATAAAAAATGTAGGACAAAAAGGAGCCCTGCCAAACCACTCAAGAGTTAGCAAAAGAAATGTACACGGTGTACATTACCTTTTCCTTACAAACACACAGCATCCTTTACCTTCCCATCTCAGCTCTGGGAGAGAACTCAGTACATAATCACATGTCTGGGAGTCACATATTTTTATTTTAATAGTAATATTATTGGGCTCAGCATCATGGGCCTAGCATTAAAACTATGATTAGCTATTGGACAGGATTTCACTTATTTTTATATATTTCCAGATGAATGGAGACCCATTACTGACTAGGAACACATATTTTTTAAGCTTTACTTTTTTTTTCATTTAAGTAACGGTGGTTTATGCTGTGGTGTATATGATTTAGGGGCATGGGATTGATTTTTAAAATATGAACAGACTACTAAGTTTCTTTCTCTCTTCCTCTCTCTCTTTTTGTATATGTATACACATGTCTGTGACAGAGAGGAGAGAGAGAGCAAATTGAGGGGATGACAAGGCCCGGGCATGGTAGCACATGCCTGTAGACCATAGCCTAGGAAGCCGCAACCAGGGCCAGGGATTTTGATTTGAGTCCCGCCAGGGGGACATAGAAAGACCTAATCCCAAAAAGTAGCTGGAAGTGGTGGTGCGTGCCTGTAATTCCAGCTTCCTGGGAAGCTAAGGTTGGGGATTACTTGAGTCTGTAGTACTCTAGGCAATGTGAGCCTGAGTTCCACAGGCAAAAATAGCCAGACCTAGTCTCAACAAAAAAAAAAAAAAAGAGAAGATTGTGGGAGCTAACCTGAAATGGGGGACCCATGGGGTGAAAGCACCCATGGGCGAAGCTCTCTGCCCCCACAGGAGGGGTGTTTCTGGGAGCTGACCTTCACAGGGGACCTTTAGGGCACTGCACCCAGACCCCAGGCAAGGGAGTTGTTGAGGTCATCCTCTGATTTACTAAACAATTCTAAGCAGCCCTGCGGTCAGAGTATTTCCATAAAAATAAAAAAGCAAATCCTATTTACCTTGGTGGAGTCTCAGTGAAGGAATAACAAAAGATTGTTTTAGAATGCTTTTAAGAAAGTTATGTTAAAATGTTTAAGTTTCAAAGCAAATCCTATTTACCTTGGTAGAGTCTCAGTGAAGGGATAACAAAGTAAGAAATTGTTTTGGAATGCTTTTGGAAAAGTTATGTTGTTAGTTAAAATGTTTAAGTTACACCTAAAATAAATCTGCAATCTGTTGATATGTTAATTGCATACACTCATAGAATGCTGATGCAATCTCCTAAAACACTGTATATATCCACAAAAACCTCAAATAAATCGCAGCAGATTCATCACCCCTTGAGTGTGTGTCTGTTCGCCAATCGCCGGCCCTGTATCTTTCCTGCCCCCCTGAACTCTGGTCATCCGCGGCCTGCGCCCTCGCCCAGCCGGTCCGCAGCAGAAGATAATACCTTATAAGGCACCCTGCCCTGCGTGTTGTGCTGGAGATTTCCCATAAATTATCTCATTCACTTCCTCATAACATGCTCAGTCTTGTGGGGATGGAAGCAGGCTGCAGGGACCTGCTCCCACACGAAACAACTCACTACCTTTCCTTGCTCCTTCCTCTGTCTTGCCCCTGACAGACACTACTTCATCACAGACTTTGAGGTGCAACAAAAAGCAGAGATGGCCCTTCTGGGAACTAATGTGACTCTGTCATCAAGTTTTAGCCCTTCAGTCAGCTACTTGTTGACCTCTCTGACCCCACACCACTGACCAGCTCACATGACTGGCAATCATCATCTTCTCCTGACTTTCAAACTCTGCTTCTCTCCATCTCATTGTCCATGCAGGGTTCTAACCTTAAAAGTATAAGCATAAGGGTATCCTTCCACCTTTGAAACGGGCACCTCTCAGTTATGGTGGTATAAAGGTCAACCTCTGACCTGTGAGGTCTCACTCCCTTTGCCATCCGTGCTCTGTCCAATCTTCAAAAGTTCACTGTCAGAGTGGAGGGACCTTCAGAACCTGACTACCTACCAAAGGCTCAGTTCTCCACTTTGCTGCTATTTTCTCAAGACCTGGACCACAATTGAGGCTCAAAAATTTGCAACCTTTCTTTCTTTCACTTCCCTTGCATTTGATGCAGGAGACTCTGAATCACGGATGTTCACTCACCTGGCTCCCCAGGCAGCTCAATGTCACCAACCAGGAGGCTTTTATTTTATTATTTCACATGAGACCCAGTCCATCACCAGCCCTTATAAAATTTTCCTAAGTAAATAAGGACTTTGGCAGAGAGAATGTACACACTGAAGACATAAACACAGACCCTGGATATCTGGAGGCACATCCTGAAAGTTCTTCTGTACCCTGCTGTTTCAGCAATATTTAGAGATGCAGAACTTATCAGCACTGGATGGAAGGAGGCATTATATTAAAATATCTTCACCCCAAAGTGTTAGAATTCTTCAGGCTAGAACCTCAAAATATTAAGGAAGAGGTATCACCCTGCTTGGTATGAATAACCCCTCATGCCATAGAGCAGGGTTCCCAACAAATAGTTCATGGCTCCTTGCAGGAATCCAGGAACAGCCCCCGACAAGTCCTTTTGCAGAAGTGGCTAACAAAGCTAAGTGACTGGGTCACAGAAACCATCCCCTGCCATGAGGATTAATCTATTTTTCTGCCCCTGCAAAGTTCTTCATTCCAAGTAATTCACTTTGAATGCAACAATTGTGAAAGTGGTTCTATTCATTCTGTTGATAATGATAAGGTAAAATCATGATCCAGCACAGTGAATTTTGAGCCCAACCACAGAGATGGAACTAGGGTCAACTGCAAAAATAGCATTGTCTCAGACCATTTCAACAGGACCTTCTCCTATCATGCCTGCTATGAAACTTTGGTTTTTTTGTTGTTGTTATGTTTTGCTTTGTTGGTTCTGACAGAGGAACAGATTCCCTGCCTGGCAGGGTTCTTAATACTTAGTATTGGGACAGATAGACAGGGACATAAAGATGTGCTCTTTGAGGGCAACATCATTTAATGGGATCCTTAACAAGGATGGGGCAGATGATATAATCTTTGGAATATTCATATCCATGATTCTTTCCTTTTTCCACCATCACTAGAAATTTTGGGGATCCTTCTGACAAAAAAATGAAAAGTGGGGGGAGGGGGAAAACATGGCATTCATGTTCATTAAGTGACAGATCACATTAAATCATTTGATGAGGGTTAGGGTAAGACTGTAAATAAGACAGAGGAGATGATTGGCGATTCACAAGCAATGGTCAAGAAGAGGTGGGATAGTCACTGACATGGTCGCCTAAGGATGATAACAGACACCATTTATCACATAAAAAGAGAGTTATTTCATTTCCAGGCATTACTCTGAGGATTTGACAGCTGTTAACTGTTTAATCTTAACAACTGTGAGTGGGTGTGATCACGACCTACATTTTAGATGAGGAAAACGAGGTGCAGAAAGGTTAGGCAATTTGTCCCATTCATACAGCTGCAAGGAGAAGAGCTAAGGTTTGTACTCAGAGATTCTGGCTTTAGAATACGTGCTTTCATCACTTTCAGACTGTTTCTGAGTCCCTATTTGTACCTTTTTGGTGACAATAGTTTGTAACCATTGTGTTATTCAATCCTTTCATGCAAAAATGTTTCATATCTCATTTTACCTGACAAGAACACTGCAGCAAGAAAAATAATGAATATTCCTGCTAAGAAATAGCTGGTAAAATCATAAAACTATATGCCAGTGTTACCCCTTTACCTGAAGACTGATTCTACCCAATGCAAAGTTCAAGCTCTGAGCAACGTAATACAAACTTGGCAGGAGAGCCAGTAGCCACACCTATAAAGTGGTACAAAGTCACAGCTCCTAACTCAGTATCACTTTACAATGTTAAAATAATGAAACAGCTTGCAAATGGGAGAGAAAGTATCACTGTCTCAGGGAGATGAGAGCTATTATATTTGTGCATCAACTGTTTAGAATGCTGACTATGTATTGGAGAAGAGGCTAGATGCTAGGCCCTTATTTGCCCAGAAAAAAAATCAGTAGGGCCCCTCCTGTCATGAGGGGTATATGTGGCAAACAGTGAAAAGATGAGAGAGAAAGAGAGAAGGGGGGGTGGACAGAGAGACAGAAAGTTGTGTCTATTAACTAGGAGAGTCCTTTAAAACATACAAGGAAATAATCACCTGTAGTGGGATAATCTAAATTGTTAACATCAAAAAAAAAAAAAACCTTAAACCCTGAATTCTACAACTTAATTTTTAGCCTAATCACAAGAGATAACAATCCCTATTTTTCTTTTTCTTATAATTCATTGAGTCCATTAGCAGATGATTGCTATCTTTCTATCTAGTCTCTACAATGATTGTCGACATATACCACACTTTCTGTTCCATTCAGCTGTTTGAAGACACTTGGGTTGTTTCCATATCCTGGCTATTGTTAACAGTGCTGTCATAAACATCTGAGTACAGGTGTCCTTTTTTTTTTTTTTTTTTTTTCAGACTAGGTCTCTCATTTTTGCCTGCGGAACTGCAGGCTCATGTTGCCTGGGATACCACGGACTCAAGCAATCCCCAACCTCAGCTTCCCAGGTAGCTGGAATTACAGGTGTGCGCCACCACATCCAGCTATCTTTTGGGGACTAGGTCTCGCTACGTGCCCCCAGCGGAACTCGAACTGTGATCCCTGGCTCCGGCTGTGGCTTCCTAGGCTGATGCCTACAGGCATGCACCACCATGCTGGGCCACAGGTGTCCTTTTGAATTAGTGTTTTTGTATCTATTAGGTAGATTCCCAGAAGTGGGATTGCTGGAACATATGGCAATTCCATTTTTAGTAGTTTGAGGGTCTTCCGCACATAGTGGCTGTACCAGTTTGCATTTCCACCAGCAGTGTAACAGTGTTCCTGTTTCTCCACATCCACACCAGCATTTGCTGTTGTCTGTTTTTGTGTTGTTGTTTGTTTTTGTTTCTGGGGGGTTTTTTGTTTGCTTTTATATATGGGCCATTTCCAGTGGTGTGAGATGATATCTCATTATGGTTTTGATTTGCTTTTTCCTATTAGTGATGCTGAGAATCTTTGCATATATCTATTGGCCATTTGTGTTTCTTATTTTGAAAAGTGTCTTTTTATGTCTTCTCTTAGGTTTTTGCCTTATTTTGTGTGAATTCTTTGTGGATCTTTGCTACCAGACCCTTATCACTTGTATGGAGGAAAAAAATTTTCCCATTCAATTGGATTTCTTTATTTTTGTTATTGTCTCTTTTGCTGTACAGAAGCTTTTTAATTTGATATAGCCACATCTGTTTATGTTTTCCTTCATTTTTAGCATCTGTATATGTGTCCTGAAAGAGGTCTTGAAGTGTAAGTCTTGGAGTGTTTTGCCATATTTTTTTCAATCTAGAAAGATAAACTTATGTCATTTGCAGCAACATGGATGTAGCTAGAAGGAATCATGCTAGTGGGAAAAGAAAGAGAGAAATACAGGATGATCTCGCTTATATGAGGGATATAAGGGAAATCAACAAATGGACAAGAAAAATTTAAAACCAAATGCCAGTAGAACTGCAGCATATAATAAGGAAGGGGGAAGGTGGTATAATCAGGGAAGGGATGGACACAAGAGATCAAGGTGATTATTCACAGACAAGGTGGTGGGAGAACCTCAGGGTAAACAAAATGCAATATATACATATAATAAAAATAAAGATAATAATTATTCATTTCCCTGCACTTTCAAGAAAGGGACCATTTATGCTAACCTTGCCATCCTACTCATTCTCATTCACTTTCAAATAAGGTAAGTCTCCACTTGAAACCACTTCAGTGAATGATCCATGATCACATTAAGCTATTTTGGCTCATTTTCTCTCCCACAAGAATCCATTTTTTGCTACACTTCCTCATTTCTTTTGGGACTTACATAAATTCTACCACCTGCTTTCAACACCGTACGATGTTCCAGTCTCACTGGAAGCTTGATAAGATGTTCTCCTTCCGCCTCGTAATCCTCAGCTACATTTGTGAGTTTTTACAAAGCCATCTGAACATTTGAGCAGTCCTTGATTTCCCTAAGATTCTGCTGAGAATGAGGATCAGAGTTGTAGTTAGAGATACTTGGGGCTCCAAGCTGACTCCTAGTTGTATGACATCCCAGTTGTATGACCTTGGACCAATTATGAATTTGGACCAACTACTTTCTGTTTCTATACTTTTTTCTTCATCTCAAAAACTAAGATGAATACTTATTCTTATTCACAGAACTGTCCTGAGAATTCCAGGACTTATCACATGCCCACCTGGCACAAAGCAATGTGTCATTGCTACTATTACTACTTCTATCATAATGAATCCTATTACTGCTGCTTCAATTGCCATTACACTGTGAATATATGTCTTATATCACTGTTGTTCTTCCTGTATCAGTTTGTCATTGCATCCTTATGGTAGGCATTTGCCATAATAAGCCATCAGCCACTTCTCTTATGGAGTCCATCTTACATCCATCATCACCATCATGATGTCCACTATCACCTTGATTCAATCCCACATAACAACTATTCCTGTAACACCTTTGGTGGTTGACATCCCCACCAGTTCACATCAGTGATTAATGTATTTTTTCCCAGTGATTTTGATACTACCAAGCTCCAAGAAAAAAATATTATGTCTCCCTGGAAGCCTGACACATGATAGGTGGGGATCTTAAGACATCGCTTTTCTTTGCATTTCCCCATTCCCAGCTGCACCCTCTAGATGCCTTATTTATGCTTTGTTTTTCTAATTGTTCTCTGGTTTCCCTAATGGTTCAACTCTTTGTTACATGCTGAATAACTACAATGACCTCTAAGAGTTTATCTGACCCTGCTCTCGTTTCTTGAAAGATGCTTTCATTGCTAATGCAGGTTCAACACTAATTCTATAGCCAGTGTTCTGCATAAAAACTTAAAACAATTTTATTTTTGGATTAAGGTCAGACTCTTCACTTTGACATCCAAGTCCTCAGTCAATTTGCCCCAGCTGCCCTGTCCCTGCTGACAATATTTCAGTACTCAAATTTGAATTTATTCTATTCTTTCTATTCAAGTTTCCATGTCCTTTTCAAGAAATCAAGTTTATATTTTCTTCTAAGTCCTATATAGTCATCTGCTTTGTGAGTGAGTGTGTGTGTGTAGGAAGTTGCAAAACCAGCTTTTCCAAATTAACTTACAGTCTACCAGGTCTGAGTTAGAGTCCCAACTCTGTTTTAGACAAACCATGTGATCTTACACAGGTTGCTGACCTTCACGCTCAGCATTTTCCTTTATAAAACGTACTTCATAGAGCAGTAGTTGGTCGATGAACCCATGGTGGGGGGGGGGTGCACACTTTCCTTAGAGCCTAACTCAGAATCTGTGATGACAAAACTATTACGTAATCACACTAAGATACTGACCTCATCATGCTGTTGGCATCAACAATGGTGGCACCAAAGCTTCCAATGCATAGAATAAAACTACTGGTGCCTCAGCATGAGTCTGAGGTGGAACAAACAGAACTAGTGGACATTGTACTCACATTCATTCCTCACTATCCTGTGCTGGGGAGCAGGAGCAGGAAGTGTGTTTCACATAATACTTTGGATGAAGTAACAAATGTGGTTAATAATATCACTCTTGACCCTGGAATGTTCATCACTTAAGTTCCCTCTGTGACATATGGCAGCTCCCATGAAACTCTCAGATCATCTCTGAAGCATGATAGTTGTCTTAATAAAAGACTTCAAAAAATATGCTGCTATTTGAGTTGTGGACTGAATGCATCATCTTTTTTACAGAGAAATAACAGCAGGGTCAAGGATGGTGGTTGAGACTTGGTCACTTGCTAGTGATTTGCTTGAACATGAAAGAAGCCAGCCTGTCATTTCAAGGAAAACAATGGACAACATTCATCACCAAGGACAAAATGTGACTGATCAAGTAAGTGACAACTGGAATCTGGGATAGCCTGCAGAAGACACTACATTTGAAAGCTTCCTAACCCACACGTTAGGAAACTTTCTAACCCACACATTAGGAAACTTCCTAACCCACACGTTTCTGATGAGGCTGGTGCTGACAACATACATGCACTTGGCAATCTTCATTATTTAGTGACATCATAGTCTTCAAATGACTGATGGGGGGGTGTTGCAACTAATTTCTATAAACATCCACATGTTGAGTTTTAGTTTTACATCAAAAGAAAATATCTGTAATTATCAGAAAAGGATACTAAAAGCACTCTTTCCTTTTCTGCTGCATTTCTTTATGGGGTCATGTTTCCTTTATACATTTCAATCACAACAATATGTCACAACAGATTGAGCAGAGAAATGGATAGGAGAATCCCAATGTCTTGGGTTAAGCCAGACACCAAAACAATGTGAAAATATGTAAATCAGTGTTGTGCTTACCATATTTTTAGATTTTTAATATAATATTTTCTTAAAATGTATGCCAACATATGATGGATTCATTATTATGTTGAGTGACTTACTAATTTACAAACTGAGTTTTAATTATGAGTATAGTAAACATCAATGCATATATAACTCATATAAACAAATGTTCTTTGGGGTCTTCGATGTCTTTGAAAAGTCTAATTTTAAGGATCCTGAAACCAAGAATTTTGAAAAACACTGTCACAGAGTAGTTTTGAATTTAACTGTATGTTCTTAAGGAAGATGGCCAATACAAACTCAGGAAGCTAGTGGGTGTTTAGTGAATATTAGCTTTCCATGAGCAGTGAGCATCATTTATATACCAATGCATATCCATATGCTTTCTAAGTATCTCTGTTTGTGTTGTTTCTGTGTTTAACCAATGTAATTAGTAACACCATTTACCTTGGTATTTAATAGGTGGCTAATTCATGCTTAATATAGTTAAACCTTTATAGAATTCCATTTTTTTAATCTCACAACTCTAGACCACAACAGTGAATATCAAACACAGAGATATTTCATTGAATACTAAAGACAGAATTTTCACTCCCTCCTGGAAAGCCCTTTTTCATTTTACCAACCAAGTCAACACCAGCTCTTTTCTGGCTTCCTTCAACCACCTCCAACAGTCTGCTGTCTCCACCTTTGCTTGCCCCATTCCCCTGTGCTTAACATATCCACCAGAGCAGCCTTCTTTCAACATGATAGGAGTCGTGTCTCCAACCTGCTCCAAACTTGGCTATGGGTTGGTACTGACTCAGTGCACAACCAGAGTCCTGGCCCTGGGATCCACATCTTTTATCACCTCCCTAAACTTGCCTCCTCAGTTCTCCCTCACCATTGGCTCACACTGCTCGGGATTCCCCTGGTCTCCATGCTGGACTCTGGACACACCTGACCCTTTGGGCTTATTATTCTCAGCTCTGCAAACTATCCCCAACAGCCCTCAGTGCTTTCATCTAACAAGAAAAGAAATCCTCCCTGGAGACCTATGTAAAATTTCCATCAGCAGGCAGCCCACATGCCCACACCCACATACCACCTGCACCCCATCCACTGTGCATATTCCTTTTAGCAGTTACCACTGCCTAATAAACAGCTTTTTCTCTGTTGTCTATCTCCCCCACAGACATGCAATTTCAATGAGGATTTCTGTCAATTTTTTTCTATCCTGTGCCTAATGCATAGCAGATGCTCATTATATATGTCAAATGGATAAGTAAATGAATAATCAAATGAACCACAACAAAGACCTCACTGGTTCATATTAATTCTCAAATACTTAAAGAAAGGAGCTATTTTTCTGAGCACAATTCCTGAGATCTGTTTATAAGGAATCTTGACCCTCACCTCCAAATCTCCCATGGAGAGTACATTTCTGTATTCATGGAAAATACCATAGTTTCAATCAGATTGGCAATTTTGCTGGAGGAGAGTATGAATTTTTTGTGCTGTGAAAGAGACTAAGAGAACCTCAGAGAGAGTAGGGTAATTGGCTTAAGCAGGGAAAGCAAAATCACTTGAGGAAATAAAGATGGTGATTGGTCAAAATGCAGCATCTTTCAGTTAAATTCAAAAGTAAGAAAATAATACCTTGTTTTCTTTTCAGGTTGGATCCTTCACTTTACCCTGAGAGCCTTCACACTGTGGTTGAGGACCTTGAAGAAACCCCCCCTGGAAGTCATTTAAGAATCAACATGGACCACGAGGTAGCACAATTCATTCACTTTCAAGAATGAATATGTTTTGAAAAAAATAGTAAAGCCTCATCAGAACCTGTTGCCTTGAACTGCAGAGATGGGAAGGAAAGGCTGCCGGGACTATGGGGACTCAGCAAAGGGTTGGAGTCTCCAAGCCCTGGGGGTGCCTTTGCTCAGGGATGTGCTGACTTACTTGGCTGCTGGGTTCCCTGGCACGGCCCCCTTCACTAAGCTAGAGAGCATCCCAGTCATCCACTCCCCTCCACCCCAGCACACCCAGATATCACCAAGCTTCACTGGAAAGTTCTCTTCAACAGGTTGGATCTCCTTACTTGCCTGATCACTTTTCCTAAAATGGAACCAAAAGGCTCCTCTTCCCTGCATGCTCTTTCTCCATTAGTGTGAAAACCAGAATTATTTAGGTTTCCAACTCCAATCTCACAGCTTCTTAACCACTGACAGTAAGAGAGAGCATCACATGGAGTGCACTTTGGAGGTCAGTGAGGTATAAATCTTCTCTTGGCTACTTTTTAGGCACAGAGATAGGTTATTCACCATCCCAGGTATTTTTCCACTACCACTGAAATCCAGCAGAAAGAACTGACTTAAATAAGGTCTTGTATAGGATCCTCACACTGTTTGTGCCCTAAAAATCAAACACAGGGGTTCTCAGCAAGATACTAGACAGTGAAGGTGCCATAGAAAAGTGCCAGGTTCCCCAAGTCCATCTCTCCAGGGCACCAGGAAGAAGAGACTCACTGACAGCATTCCCCCTGAGGCCGATATATTTACCCATCTCCGGCCCCTTTTCTGGGGAGAGTTGGGATACAGTAGCAGACAAAGAGAGCCACAGACTCCATGAGGATGTTCTTCTTGGGAGAAACATGTGCATGAGAAGCATGGGGAGGCTGAGAACTGCAGCTGTGACTTTGATTTGACTCTAATTCTGCTTTCTTTGTTGTGGAGTAAAAAGAGCAAAAGTCAATAAGCCAAAGGGGGAAAATGGCACTTTTAAATTTTCAGCTTGTGTTGGATTGGTTCTTTCTGCCTGTGCAAGCAACTGGCAAGACTGACAATATTAAAGGAAAACCAAACAGGATTTATTTACAAAAGGGAGAAAGAGTAAATAAGCAAAAGTCAATGAGGCCACACAAGAGGCCCTTGGTCATCTTATCCCCAGTCCAAACTCAAAGTCTTAAACAAAACTGCCAATGGGTTCTTCAGTCACATGCATTCAAGAACAAGACACTTGCTTGCCTTCAGCTCCAGCATCCTCCCATAATCACTGGGGATTTCTAACAAAGCAAAAGATCAAGGATGCTCTAGCCCTCTTCAAACATGAAACATGTATTCAACACAGTTCAGGTTTCCAGCAAGCCTCTGTCTCATCCATGAGATAATGTTTTCCAAGTCTTCTTCAGGTTCCAGTTTCTCTGAGCTTCCAAGCCTTTCCAGCAAATAAAGATGAGCTTTTCCAGCATAGTATCCTCTCTTAGAGGTTCAGGAGGGTCAGACTTCTACCTCCAAGCAAACGACATTTTTACAAGTAACTTTTCTACTTCCCTGGGCTCCCAGCATGGACTCCAGGGCAGGAGCCCAGGGCTCCTCCCTTTCTGCTCATGCTCAAACCACAACAGCCTGGCACTGTGTGGCAGCCTGAGGCCACAATGCTCCCTGCTGCCACCCAGGGCTTTGCAAGTTTAGGCCCCTTATACAATTTTCCCTCAGCTTCATGTCCTTCCCAGAGTCTCTGCCCACATTGCTCTATCCCATGTTACTCTGGGGCAAGGCACATAGCTTCTAATTTTTAACTGCATCAAAAAAAAATGGCTCCATAGCCCCCTAATTCATCCATGTTGCCCCCTGTCACTTTGGTTCCAACTTTTTAGAACCTTCTTCAGAAGCCCTTTCCTGTTTTTGCCTTAGTATCCTGGTACACTTTTATGGCTCTGTGACTCTGCTTTCAAGCTGATCCTGTCTGGCTCAACATTTTCTCATGAGGGTAGCTTGGGATATTGGGAAACTATACCCTCTATTCCTTTCCTTCTCTGTGTACAACAAACCTATTAAAGTTCATCCAAACTATGAGTCAGCTTTGTCTTTGTGTTTGTGGATGGTCAAACCCTTTACAGCATTGCAAGTTTGCTTTTGTGTGTGTGGTGAGTGTGGGGGAGGGGTGGTTTCTGGTTGCCCATAAAGCATGTGCTAGCACTGATCCCTGAACTAAACTATTACCACTACCTGTGGACCAAAGAAAGAGAATTCTATATTTTGTTTTATTGGCAAATATCTACCTGCACCCTGCCAGGTGCCTCTAGAGGCTGGAATCATCCAAACAATAGCCCTTTCCCTGTATAGAACCCTGAGGAACAAAGGGAGCATCTCAAAAAGTTCACACAGTCCCTGTCAAGCTTTTGAGTTGCAGGAAGAAGTATGAGGAAAAGGCCTGACTTTATGCCACATCTGTAGGGATACATTGAGGGTAGAAATTCAGCTCACCCTTCCATTTTCCCGAACACAGTTGGTTCTGGCTGGTTTAGCTCTGTTAGATGAAAAGACAGTTATGAAGTTATGAACAGAGCTTCTCCATTATCAATTAGCTAATTTTGCCACAAGGCAACCTCCTTTAGCCACAAATCTCCTTTCTTTTGTGAAGAGAAATACCTCAGGCACTCTCTCTGTGCTTGTGACTTGTCTATAAAATGAACAAAACCTCGAGGGCAAGGTCTAGAGCTTAGAGAAGGGGTCTCCCAGGCCAGGAGCCTCAGATTGACTCAGAATAACCTTTTCAGTTAATAAACATACAATTTGGGCCTGCACAGTGGCTGGTGCCTGTAAGCTTCAGTCTATGAAGCGGCCAGGGCTAATCGCAGTTCGAGTCCCGCCTGGGGTCCGTAGCAAGTCCTAGTTCCAAAAAAAAAAAAAAAAAACAGCTGGGCGTGGTGGCGTGAGCCTGTAATCCCAGCTACCTGGGAAGCTGAGGCTGGGAATTGCTTGAGTCCATGGTACCCTGGGCAACGAGAGCCTGTGGTTCCACGGGCAAACATAGTGAGACCTAGTCTCAAAAATATTAATAAAATAAAATAAAATAAACATAAAACTTATTTCACTGTGCTGATTATCTCACTCTACAACCCCTATCAACTATGTGTCTTAATTGCTTTAGTTTCTTACTATTTTTAACTCTTCCCCCACTACACTGTGAGTTGAGTAAGGGTAAGGTCTAGATTTGATGTGTTATAATTATTTGATAAATATGTTTGATAAATAAATCAACACTGTACCAAATTTATCTCCCTATGTGCAAGTATATACAGAGAAATGCACACCTGTATTATTCTACACATTCAGGTTCTCTTTTCCTCAACTTCAGTTTTCAGATGAAACCACTTCTAGTCTCAGAACTCATTTTTCATTTGCCAAAGAGTAACCTATAGCTTGGAGTTCATAAAAACCTTGAATTATACTTCAGGGCTCCAGTTGCTTTGTCTGTGACAGTTGTCAAATTGGTTTGTTTCAGATGTTCCACTTCAAAAGCTATATACCCTAGATTTTATTTTACTGTTTAAAAACATCTAATGTGAAATCTTGAAAATCTTAAGAGAATCTCTTGAGAGGCTCCAAGTAAGCATACCTGAGTACATGGGGAGGATTCCCAGGAAGTGTGCATTTCATCAAGAATACTTTGCATGTTTCCTTGTGAAATGAGATTTCAACAACTTGTAAGAAAGGAATGAGCCTTTCAAACACTTGCCTAAAACTCATTATCTTAATCATCTGCAAATCTTCTGATGATTTGCCATCTTTCTTGGTTTGGGACTGAGCTCCTATTTCTGACATGGTTGTCTAGGGGCTAATTATCATCACTACAAGACCATCTTTAGGGAAAGTCACTATAAATCAGACTTCACTCAAATTTAAACAGAAGGTTGACTCAGTTTCTCACTGAAAATCATAATGAAAGCAAGCTGCAAACCTTAAAAAATGATGACACTAACCAAGAGATTAAAAAAGTTTAACCATCAGATCAAAGCAGGAAATAATCACTTGGAGAGTTCGGATAACCTTCTAAAAGAAATTCTGTCAGGAGTTCATTGGTTCAAGCATCACACTGACTGACAGAGTTCCTTAGTTCCTTTTCCTGCTGTGGGTCTATGGCTCCTCATGCCCATGTCCACACAAGGTATTAGGGAGAAGAACAGCTGATTTTGCCCCATGAGGCAATATTAAATGCTCTTTGGGTGAATTTTCAACCTTTCAAGTAAACTGTTCTTTAATTGTTCTTACTTCTCATCTTGTCCTGCAGTCCCCAGACATAGGGGTGAAGGACTGTACACTGAAGGCCTGGCCAGGGGATGGTTGGCTTTGAGGAAGTCAATGTGGGCACATGGGAATGCAGCCAGTGCAGGAAGACACACCACTGTGGGGGGAGTCCTGAAAAAGCCTGAGGGGTTCCAGAATCAGACCAGACAGCTGAGCCTTACATGGCCCACTTCAATCTGGAATCCCAAACTTCATGAAAGTGATAAAGGCTCAATCTGAAGGTTCTGGAATGCTCCAACTTCACTGATGTTGTGGTTTATGGCTCTTACTTGTGCAAGCTCCGGACCAGGTGAATGCTCCAGTACTCAGACCAACAGCACTGCCAGCATCAAAAACAAAGGACATTCAAACCTGAGACAACCACAAGTGCCCTTGCATTGGATTGAAGTGAAACCATTTTTACAATCAATAAATCGGGGACCAGAATGTAAAGAAAAGACTGAGACAAGAGCTGAGGTAGGTTCCGGTCTGTTTAAACTCTGTTCATCTTATAAGGAAACACCAGTCATTTGGGGTTCTCCAACTTTACCTCAAAGCCCTAATGTGACTTTCTCCTGTGATGACCAAATAGAAAATCACATTTGACAAAAAAAGAGAGGAAGGAAGCCAGGAAGGAAGGAAGGAAGGAAGGA
>PVHY01010142.1:0-38486 GCA_004024945.1 Uropsilus gracilis
AGTTGAGGTTGAATTTGAGGAGGAGATTTACTGTCATCTTCAAGGGAAATGAGTATTCCCAAGCCCCTCAAAGGATTGTGTTCATCAAAGGCAGTATGTCCAGTACCTCTAATCCCTCTAAATCACCATCTCTCAGAAACAATGTGTCCCCTGAAATATTTCAGCCAACCTCATTCAAAGGGCATCTGGTGGGGTAGGACAGAGGTCAAACCAGCTCTCATGTCATCCAGGATTTAGGAACTGGTGGGCCAGGAGAGGTGGTACCTGGATCTTCACATCCAGATCACAAGAGTTGCTCAGTAATTAGTGCATTCCAATTGTTTGAATGAATGGTGGATAAGTCACATGTCTCTGCTACTCTATTCATTTTTTTCTTTACTTTTCTTCTGGATGATCTTAAGCAAATAAACAGGGGATGCTTAGAGCTTTTGGTCAAGGCATTTCTAAAATTACCTTTCAGGGGTTGACCAGAAAGCTTGGATTGGAGGAAGGTTGGCATGTGAAAATCACTAGGTAGAAGAGAGTTTGGAATGGAGGATGACAGGCTTCATGGATCAAATAATGACATTAAAGGACCATGAGTGATCACTGGGAGAAGTACAGCCTTCCTACAGGAGCTCCATTCTCTCTCCTAATTCATGTATGACTGATAGTCTTTAAAAAAGAGAAAATTTGAACTCAATCATGCACACAGGGAGAACACCATGTGAAAATGAAGGTAAGTCAGAGTAATACATTTACAAGCCAAGAAAGTTTAAAGATTGCCAGCAAACATCAGCATCCAGGAGAAACACATGAAACAGATTCTCCTTCCCAGGCCTCAAAAAGTGCAATACCTTGATCTCAGACTTCCCACCTCCAGAACTATGAGATAATAAAACTGTGAGTCCATTGTTTAAGTCTCCCCTAGTCTGCAGTACTTTGTTGCAGCAACTCCAGGACATTAGCATATGCCCATATGTTGTGACAATCACTGTACCATGTTGCACTGTATGTCTCCCCTGTCTAGTAATCCATGAAAGTGCAGGCTATGTCTTTTGCTCATCTTTTTTATCTCAATCTAATATAACATCAAGCATACAATAGGAGAAAAGTATCCCTTTGCTATAGAAATATATGACTAAATGAATGAGTGATACATGAAATAACTAAGATGTGCCCTGGATAAGCAACTCTTGCCGTATGATCATGATGCCGCCCACATAGTGATGTTAATGCAAAACTCAATGTTCAGTACAATGTGGGTCATGACTGTGGGGTGGATAAGTAAATGAATAGATCACTCAAATATTCTGTAAAGAGACTTGGGCCCTCCAAGAATGTAGAAGGCAGTTTCCTCTTTCAAATGAGTTCTTCCCTGATACACTGCTTGAGAAAAATCTAGTCACCTGAAATAGTCACTCAACTTTGAAATGCAAGAACACAGAGATGTTGTAATGCCTACTATGGAGCTACTAAGTAGCTACCAAGTGGAAGTCAAATATCTAACAGGTTTGTGCACGAAGTCTCAGAGCCTCCATCAAGTGAGTCATACTCCTGGTAGGATGCCTACTATGTGTCAGGCACCCTGTCAGATCCTCATAAAACTCAAGAAAGCCAAGAACACATGTCTCCATTTTCCTATGAGGAAGGGGAAACTTCAGGGTAGGTGACTTGTCTGTGGTCCTGTGACTGGAAAAGCATGAGCAAAATTTTTTTCCTGGTAGGGCCTGAACTCAAATGTTCCTCATTTAGAATTAGAGAAGTTCATATCAGACTTCAAAGTCCACATTTTCAGTTCTCTATCTCTTGTTATGACTAAATTTATTCATGTTTTTCAACCTACAAGGGCTGATGAAGTATATTCAAAGTCTCAGCCAACGCTCGTTGTGCTTAGGAAACCCAAGCCATGACTTCTACCTCTTCACTGAGAGCTGAGGTTGAAGTAACAGCTATAGGTACATTGGCGATGATGGTGGCAGCCATATTAGAATCTGAGGTTTCATTTCCCCAAAGGAAATGAAAAAAGGGAGGCCACAACAGGTCCTCTCTCAACCTGGAAACTTTTCTTTCACCTTTTCAACATATTTTATTAAATGATGTCAGTGAAAAGCACAGGTTTTCATTCAAATAGGTTTACATTTGAATCCAGCCTTGGCTACATACAAGTTGTGTGAACTGCCTTTCTACTCGACTTCTTTGTCAGTAATAATGGCTCAACATAGTAAGACTATAATGATAAAATTTATATAAAGCATTTTGACACATAATTATCCTTGCACATAATATTATTGACTAACATAAGGCATGTATATATAGTTAATCCTTAAATAGCACAGGGTTGGCCTGTGTACTATGTAGGGGTTGTTTTCAATAAACACTTGACCTTCATAATATGAGTCCTGCATTCATAGAATCTATATGTATTATATGGGGGTTGACTATATGGGGGTTGTTTTCAATAAACACTTAACCTTCATAAATATAAGTCCTGCATCCATGTAATCAACCAGCTATAGATGTGGAATCCATGAACATAGAAAACTTGACTATATGATATTTGGGGCTCCGTGGATTTTGCCAATTGTCAGGGTTCTGAAATCAATTCTCTGTTATCAAGGGATGGCTGATAACAATTGAGTTTTGAGGGAATCAAAAGTGATGTTGTAATAACTTAACCCATTTTATTCAAGTGTAAATTATATAATAATTCTTCAATGATACTCACTATAATAACATAATAATACTAGCTATTGTTATCATTATAGATATTGAAAAAAATTCCCTTACAAAGTCAGAGAAATGGGTATCACTGATATTTCAGTAGATTCTGTATCTATCAGGCCAATGTACTTTGGTCTCCTTTCTACATCAGCAAACCCAGCAGGCCCAGGACACACCTAGATAGATAGAATTCAGTCCACAATATAGTTCAGAACTTTAGGGTTTGAGATAAAACCATCAATATATAGAATCAAACAAGTGACCCTGGCCCCCACTACCATTTTCCCTCCATCTTCCCATGATTCTAAAGGGTTAACATGGTAATTAAAGCATGGGATCCTAATTCTTATGATATTAATTAAAGTGAAAACTGCAGATGGTGTTTAATAACAACTTAGTCCCAGCAGGTTCCAGGCACTTTACCTAAATCAAACATATCATAAAGTTGGCATGAGAATCACAGAGCCTGGTTCTACCACATCTGGCCAGGGACACATGTTCTCACCTAGAGTGAAAGTAACAAACCATCTCTATTACTTATGCAGATGTGGCCTTAAATTGCTTGACAGTCTGATTCCACCCCACCACCTCCTGCAGCCAAAAATAAAGGAGTATTGATTGCAAAGATTAATAACGAAGCTGAAGAACGAAAATGGTGCAAAACACCTTTTTCTCTCCCTTTGTGATATAAACGCCTGCCACCCCTGCAACCTAATTTTGTCACCCAGCACCAGGGAGTGTATTAATTAAAGTGACACCAAGGACAGGAAAATCTGAGCTCTTGGGGTGATGACTGGAAATACATAAATATGCATCTCCCGGCTGTCTCAGGGAGAGGGGCGGGTTACTGGGCAAGATCAGCATAATTCCACCAAGGGGAGGGTGATGAGGAGCATAAAAAATCACCCCCAGGGGCATCTGCTCTGGTTCTGACAAATGCCTTCCAAATCCAGACAGAAAGACTAGACAAAGAGTGACTATCTAATAGCCCACCTCTGAGGTAAGGGCCTACACCATCATTTTTATAAATGTTTCCAGATATGGCTTTGAGTAATATTTAATGAATTATTATTATGCATTGCCTTATTTTTAAATATTTAGGGAGAGATTGTGTATCAAAATATAGATAGAAAAACTGTGACCAGAGTGGTTATTCAATGGATCAGCCAGAATTCAAAACTATGTTTAACTAAAACCACTCCCCATGCTGCTCTGATAAAGCAGGAAGTGTGGGAGGCCAGGATAAAAAGAGCAGGCTTTGTCCAGCAACACCTTCCTTGGACAGTTCTCTTGAGGGCTATCCCTCCAAGGTCAGACCTTCTCTTTGCATCTGCCGCTGCCCTCCCCACCAGCAAGGACTCAAATTTCCTAGCCTGGAAGCTCTCCTTTCCAGGTTGGGCAGGTAACATTGGGTGGAATAGCATGAGATTAGTTGCATTTCACTTGTTAGGCATGAGGGGTTGTAGAAGATTTTTGAGACTTGTGTTTGCATTGTCTTATCTAGGACAATTTTACTGTACTCAGTAAATTAGTTTTAACAGCTAACCATGCTGTGTGCCCTGATTTCAGATACTAGAGGGCATATAACCTCAGATCATCCTGAATCCCCTTAATGTCATTCCCTGTTGGGCATCAACTCATGGGCATCCATGAGCATCTAAAACTAATATGGTCCCAACTGTTCCTTGGCATTCCCACACAAGCCTGTTCCTCTCCTGTCCACCTCGTGTCAGGGATGGGTATCACCAGCCATATGGGTCCCCAAGCTAGGACCTAGGCTGCCCTGCTTCCCCATTTTAGCTTTTTCCCCATCTGTCATACGCCAAAAGGCACGGTCAAGTTGATCTCTTCAATCTTGTATATATCTCCCTATCCCTCCAACAGTGTCATTGTCCTAGTTCAGGAAAATTCAAAGAATATTTTTTGAACTATAAGGAGAAGAGAATTAAGCAGAAGCAGATAGGAGTAGACAGTTGAAGAAGGTCTGAATCTCATTAACAGTAGAAAAGTAGACTCCCCCACATTCCTCTGGGACCCCCAGGTTGTGACAGGCATACTGATATGTGGAACATTCTTCTTCTTTAACCAAAGTCTTATATGACATTTCTCATACTTGCTTGTTCCCCTAATAATCTGCTATTTAAGAAAGAAGGCATCAAATGAAAGATTACTAGTAATTGCATACTATGTACAGATCACTATTCTGAATATTCACAAAACAACACTTCTAGATAGGGATTACCATTATTCTCAAACCACAGAAGAGGAATCTTGGGTCAAGAAGGTTAGGTAAGTTGCACAAAAATCACTAAATATTTGTTCCAAATGTAGACTCAGACAGTCTGGCTCCTTAGCTTTCATTCCTGATGATGATAGCCTTCATTCTGTGCTTTAAGGTCATGAAGAAAGCCCATAGATCTGGCTTCTTCCCTAGAGTATCCCCCAGCTTGGAGTAATGTCTGGCAGAGAGCAGGTAATCAACAAAGAGCTGGTGAGGGGAAGTGGGTGCATCCAGCCAGCCTGTCACAAAGCATGTCACTTCTGTAAACTCAGATAAGGCTCAGTAACCATCACTGATAATGGTGATGTTGACTTGGCATCCCTCCCCAACAAGAAATGGTGCCTCTTCCTTCTCCATCTCTCCATCCACACAGGACAACTCAGTGTTCTCACTTGAAGAGTACCCACCATTCCTGCCATTGCTAAGCCCCAGGTAAAGACCAGTCCTAGAGATAACACACATTTTGCCACCTGAGTTCTCCCTACATTCAGAGGAAAAGCCTGTGCTAACCTGCTGTGTGTTTTGACCATCATTATTATGATACAAGGCACATTAGGCATGTGAAAGCATCCAGCACACACACCCCACAGCCTGTCGCGTGTGCTCCCACGCAGAGGCTCCAAGAAGAATCTTAGAGAGGAAAATGTAGCCCTCTTTTCTCAGCAAAAAACAGAAAGGGAGTAAAAAAGGGCAATGTACAAAAGATCAGATGCCTTTCTGTGTAAGCAAGAGAGCACGTTGTTATAACATAATGTGTATGTACACATGTATGTACGTGTGAGTGTGTGTGTGTGTAGGAGTGCATGAGTGGGTATCTGTGCGCTGATGTGTGTCCTCTCAATGTGGGTATCTGTGCGCTGATGTGTGTCCTCTCAATGTGGAGCTCTGCAGCAAAGGGAAGACATTGTATCCATTCTTGACCCTAGATGGAAACCAGGATGGACCTTATGTGAATCTTAGTAGGTTGCAAGAGAAGTCACTTCCAAGATTCTTTATAAAAACTTCTTTTTAAGACCAGATTCAGAGTTAATTCTGGACAGGCTCACAACCATAGGAGCAAGAGGGGACTTTACAAATCTTTTAAAATCCTTTATTTTCAGATACCAAGAAAGTGAAACCCAACAGGATAACAGTTCACAGGTGACATGGTGGTAGTAGAAATTAATGGTATACAATGATGTTTAAATATATGTGTGTGTGTGTATAAACAATGAAAAAATATTTAAAGAAAATGAAGTCCAGAAAGGTAAGTCACTTTCCCAATGACACACAGCTAGAGAGTAGGCAGGGGCCTCATGCCCTCCTCAACAGACATTAAACAGTGCCTAAGGGTTGCTGCAGAACCTGCTACTGCTCAGAGCTAGACTGTCCCATATTTCAGCAGTGGCAACACAAGACTCCCAGAGGAAGGTCACTCAATGTGATACATAGAAGAGTCGCACAGTTAGTGAGTTCTCAGCAACACATGTTGCCTTTGGTGTGTCCAGAAACCAAGTTATGACAATGAAGTGTGGAGATGCCAGACCTTAGGCCCAGGGGCAAAGAAGAGACTCAGAGGACATACTGATAGCTACTATGGGTCTGCACTGGCAGAACTGGGTGTTTGGAAGCATTTATCATGTGATTCTACAACAAGATAGCATAGGAGTAATCTCTGAGCTCCCCACTGCTGGCCTGAACAAACATGTAGTCCAACCAAGCTCAACTCAACTTCATGAACAAAGGATATTTCATGACCATAACCCAAATCCATTATTTTCTCCTCTCACTCCACTATGCCCACCTCAGGTAGGGTAGTGAAGTAAGTAGAGATGAGGAGGATAGGGGTCTTCTCTTTACGGAGGACCCACCCATTGCCAGGCACTGTGCAGAGCACTTCATGGATAGCATTTCTTTTTACAATCAGGATACTGTTAGGAAGTCAGGTATCACATGGATGGGAAACTAGGGATCTGGAAATGGCTTCCAAGCATCTCTGAGGGACATAGGTGAGGCATAAAAGGCAAATGATTTCCAAAGTGCACAGTCAGTTAAGGAAAATAAATAGCAAAACATATGCAAATAAGTTTGCAATATTCTCACATTTCTGCAACTTTGAGCTTCATCCTCCACCCCCTTACCTGCCTCTTAACCCATTTTCTATCTAAGGTTTCTCCCTGAATCTCTAGCCCTGCTCTTCACAGATTTCTATTTCAGCTCTTCATCATGGGTTCTGATGTTCACCACTGTTACTTCAAATTGCTAAGGAAAGACTGTGGGCTCCCATCTCCCAGACTGATCTGGTCCTGGGACCCCTTCCTGTATCCTGCCCCAAATGGAAGCCATCTTTCTGGGCCTTGGAGGCAACAGCAAAAAGCTTGAAGTGAGAATCCTGCATCTTCCTAAAGTAGGTTTCACAAATCACTATCTCCTGGAACAAAATTTTTAAAAGAAGACCTTAGTCTGTGTGTGGGTGTGGGAGGGGTGAGGAGGATGAATGGTATACCAAATGGTATAAGGGAAAGTGGAAAAACACTATGTCTGTTCTAATAGTGTCACTGTAATACTTACAGTGACAACTAGTAATACTTACAGTGACAACTACTCCAGCAAGTCATTTCAGCAGTAACTCAGAAAACCATGAAAGGAGATCTTTTAACCAAGTTTACTTTTCAATTATAAGCCCAAAGCATAATCAACCACTGGGTCCTGGTTGGGGAAAGAAAACAGACTGGGTTTTTGTTGTTGTTGTTGTTGTTGTTTTTGCTGTTTTTTCATGCAAAATTGTATACTCTTGTACTCTTGTGTTTTGGCCTACAATGAGGGGTACTGGAAAAACTGTGTCATTAAAAAAATTAAATTTCTAACCAAAAAATTGTGGAAATAGTTCTATCTGGTTTACTAAGTTGTCTTTTTCATCTTTATTAAAGAAAAAATACTTTAAATGATGTGTCATTATTTTATATCTCTGTATTTTGACAATATAGGATAAAATACATTAGGAAATGCTCCCTCTCAAAGATTTATGTGAATAATAATACAGTAAAGACACTGAGAAGTCCTTGCAGAGAAAGTTTTAGACTTTATTTAGCCAAGGTTTTGCTACCTCCAAAAAATGGAGTTACTGTGAAATTTACTTTTGAAAATATTGGTATGTAGACCAGATGTCTCCAAATGGTCACCTAATGCTGAGATAGTGTTGACACTTGCATTAGAAACAGAATATTAGAGACTTTTCTCCTATTTACAAGTCCACTGTGTTTTCATCCTATATAATTAACTGGAGAAACTAATGCTTTAGAAAGAGATTTCAAAGACATCTCAGAGAAAATGTCAAAACCAGTATCAGAAGTCTAAAAGTGAAACTCAGAAGTTGAAAAAAGGAACTCAAAGAAATATGGCCCCTGGGATCCTGAGAGGGGCCAGGAGATAAGGACCCCATCTCTTCCTCAGGTGGGGTGGAACAGGAGACTAAGTCAAGTGCCTTTTCCTCAGCACTGAGAAGAGAAGTCCCGGGGTAGAGCAACCTGTCTGGGCCCACCTGGGCTCTCCTCAGACAGCTTTCTTCCTGCTGCTCCCCATGCCTGAGGTCCATGGATCATCACTTTTCTGCCACCCTCCAAATTTCAAGACCAAATCTGCAGTTTGTTCCTCTCCCACCCCTTGCCCTGTGTGTTTGTTGTAGCTGGGCTTGCTACTGGGAGCAAAAAACCCTGTACCTAGCGTATCCCCCCACCGCCAACCCCATGTTCATCCCCTAAGTCTAAAGATGGTGAACTTCAAATATTTTTTTTCAAAGAAATATAAAGACACAGTGGTTGGGGTCTATTAAGACCAAATTGAGGACAACTGAGGCCAAAATACCCTGTGAATTCCTTATCACTATTTAGCTTATGAATTTCCACTTTCTGCTTCCAACTCTCAGTCAGTGGGTCTCCCATTTCATCACACTAGACTACCACCTTCTGGAAATTGCCTTGGACTTGGATGCCCAGCTTGGTAACACAGTGTTTACTTTTTTTCTCCTTCATTTCTGCAAATTCTTTGTCACCTTACCCACCTCCTCATCCTCAACGCATCTGCACTTACAGATGCTCTGCTGTGTCTCCTTCTCCTTTAAACCCTATTCTGCCCACGGGGTTCAACAGACACCTCCAGGATGTCAAAACATGCAGCTCCCTGTCTGAGAACTTCATCACTCAACACTGTTCTTCCAAACCAGCCCTACCTCCTCACTTCTTTATATTTCCCAAACGAAAGTATCAGGATTGTTTGACACTACACCTTTTCTACATGAATCAAATTTAATCATTAGAATTCTACTGCCATCCTTCCTTTATTTCTCATTCCTACTGCTACAGTTTAGTTCAGTATCTTTCCCTGTCACTCAGCTATTGTAGCTTTCTCCACTTAAAACCTTTACTATTCTACTCTCTAGCATTTCTTTAATCTAGATACATTTTCTTCTTAGATAACTCTTTTAAATTTGTAGTCATTTCCCCCCATCTTACATGAAAACTAGTTTACTCATTTTTACTACAACTCTATCCTAGTTGTCAGATCTGATGTAACTTCCTTTCCAAACCTTTGCAGTCTGAATGTGTGAGCCTGACCTTCTCTCTGGGTCTCTTCTCTGGTTCAAAAAAGTATAGGGGAGTTTACTCCTGTATTCACCTGAAGGAAAAAAAAATCTGCATCATTCTCCACTTGGTTCCAGGTGTCCCTCAGAAAACCTCTGACAGACCAGGTACATGGAAAAGTGCATTAAGAGAGATCAAATGAAAGGAAGCGCTTCAACATTTTCTGTCACATGGCTCAAAACTCTAGAAATACAAATTATAAGAGACCTATTTCTCAGTGATGAATTTTTGAAGACTTTTATATCTCATGACATTTTACAATATTCCAAATATAAACACCTAGGTTTCACTGACTGATAAAGAAGGCTAAGGAATTCACTGCAATTATCATCACTGTTTAAGAGATGAGGAAATGGAGGTACAATAAGTTTAGGGGTTATTCAGGATCACAGACCAAGTAAATTGTCCCTATCACCTGTTAGTACAAGAAACATTCGGAGTTGACATCGTAGACTTTTTTAGTGCTACATAAATCCATTGATAGCAGAGACTGAATTACCACTGACTTCCCCAGTGTATGTTAATGAGTGGCTTATTCATTGCTAATGCAAATCATAGTCAAAGACAAACCAGATTCCTCATCCCAGGAGGAGATAGATGTCAGACAAACCCTGGACAAGGATATAAAGATTGTTCTGCCTAAACTGCTGATATATTTCATTGGCATTTATTGAGAATTATTTTTTAGAGCTCATTTCTGGGTTCATGTTCAATGTGCTATCAATGACTTTACAGCTGTTTCAGAGGAGATAAGGGGCCGTCCATCAGGTTCCGAGCTGCAGGTTTGTGTCATTTACTCATAGGAAAATTGCTCAAAAAAAAAAAAAAAAAAAAAAAGAAACCTATCTCAGGGAACGTTCTCAGAAATTATCCCCAATATTAGAAGGAGCCTAATGCTAATATCTACCCTGGGGCAGCACACAGCAGGGAAACTTGGCTAGAAGGGAGTGATATGAGCAGAAGGACTAGTAAATGATCCTGCACGAGTGGTTTAGAATGTGTGGAACATATAGTGGCCCCCCTCAGCTCCTCCACCTATCCTAGTTTATCTCAAGTTTAGGGGTCAATAAATAAAATCTGGGCAAAGGCAAAAGGAGTTTGAGTTTAGAGCAGGAACACATGATGACTATTGGTGAGAAGGCTAACATGAAGAATGACATTGTACACCTGCCATTTGGGGGTTCTTGGGTCCAGTCCTATAGACTATGGTTAAAGGTCCTTAAGGGATATGTTTGAGAGAATGACAAAGCAAGTCAACTAAAGCATTGACACATCAGTCAATTAGATGTATTTTTGTAATACAGAATGAACCCTCCTTTTGTTCCACCTTCTCTCTCCCAAAGAGGGAGATCATAATTTAAATGAAGTCAGCATTCAACCATCATGTATAAGAAGTGTGCAGCAGGGTTCCTGGTATAAAAATATTTAGGCAACTGGTAGGCCTTCTACTTGCACAGACAAACTTCAGGTGTACATAAGTGAGTGCAGGCTTGGTTTTTTACCTATAAGGTAAAATCAAAGGCCAACAGGGGAGTTGGTATAAGGGAACCTAAGAAGGAACCATGAGCATCCCTGAGAAGACTGGGACCCATAGGAGAAACCACTACTGGGAACTGAAGCTCCACACTCAGGCCAAGCTCAGACTCCCAGGCTTGGTCAAAGGGGAGTTGGCAAATCTGCTTCCCATCCTGCCTGCCATGTGGTTTTACTTAAGAGGACATGCATTGGCACTGAAATCAGCTACAGCAGTAGAACCTTCATGGCAGTGAAGAATAGCCATTTCCCTGAACATAGAAGGCAGATACAGTAGACATTTGGAGCAGGAGGGTGTTATTGGTCTCCTTCCCAACTATATTTTTTGCAAGACTAACCAAACCCTTCTGTGTTTATTGGCTGCTAATGGCAAAGAACATGGAGGGGAGCTACCTCCCTTATACTTAATGCCCTTGCTCATCTCACTGCAGGAACATCCAACAGTCAATGACTAAGTGACGTGGCACTATAAAAAGTCAACCCTACTGGTTAAGGGTAGCATCAATGCCATGGTAGTTTACATTCCAGAGTTCTTGCCAGATTACTCTGGAGCTAGTGTTCAGCTGATGACACATCCTTAGCAATTTTTTACTATTTACAATTTTTACTATTTAATAACAATTTTTTACTATTTTCTTGCTCTTCTCTTGAGATTCTCCTGCCTCCAAGCCTCCCACACATTATCCCTAATTACTTGTGCAAGACTTCTGAGCTCCAGGTCGTCTGGTAGGAAAGTCTTTAAAGGCAAGAGGTCTGTGCTCTGTGATCAAATGTAATAGTAATAGATTCTGATGAGCCTCTCCCAGTTCCAGGCTGGCAGATGGAAATTGGAAAGACATACATTGCACATTATAGAAAGCTGAGGCACAGAACTGAGTACACAGTATGTATCCATTAATCCTAGAGGTCTGACTTGATTGATAAATCTCCATATTTTTATATGGTTGGCTCTTTGCATGCCTGCATTTCTACTCTCCCTAAGTCCTCGGGAGCCAGATTCTGCAAGGACAATTAATTTCGGTTGCTCATCAGATTCAAGCACAATTAGTCACTGAGTTTGCCATTAGTTAATGGCAGACAGAGTTATCAGAACCATCATTTTTCAGTTTGGAGAAGGAATAAAATAAATAAGTCCTATGAGAAAATCTCACTCCACAGTGGCGGCTGTTTGCAGACAAGCTGGGAAACCAATTCTTCAGCTGCCGTGTTTGGACTGCACATTCTAAGCTGTCCTAATAATTTTGGATGGTGTGACAGGTCTTCTCTAATAATTTCAGAGCAGGGCTTCCTGACCCCCCAAACAGCAAAGGTGACCTCACTGTTAAGCTGGAGTCTATTTCGAAAACAAAACCTCAACAGCCAAAATGATTAGACAAGGGCTAAAGTGGGACTAAGGCAGTTAAGTTTTCCTTAGGATGAGGGTGCAGCTGCAGTGGCTGCAGGCAGACTAAGTGTCTCCATGTAGCACAAAGGGACCAGAGAGCAGGAGCATGGGGACCTGGCCTGAGTCACTTTGGTGATTTGATGGTTTAGGGAGAAAGGGACCATCTTAACTTAGTGTGTTGTTGAATGCATCAGGAATTGGGAATTGAAGAAAAGAGAGACAGTAACCCTAATAGAGGACCTAATGTTTGTTAGGTGTTTGTACATAGTGTTCTCTGTTCTCCACTAACCTTTTCAGCAGCCTTATGGAAAAGTATTCATATTTCTAAAAACCCAATGAAACAGATGAAAAGATAACAAGTCAGCTAAGTACTAAAGTCTAGATAAATTTTCCTTAACAGTGAAACACACTTGGTTCTTAATACTTTTTGGAATCTTAATCAGAAGAGACCTTCCCAGGAGGGAAGCACATATTGGGTCTGAACCCGTGTCTCCCTTTGGTAGTAGTGCTTGTGGTCTGAGATGTGAAAAAGCAGTAGAATGTTGGGGAAAATAACAACAAAGTACATTCCAAGGAATAGGACAGCATAAACAATTATGAAGTGAAGAAGGACATGACATATTTTGCAGGCAGGTGAGGTTAGAGAAAAGAGTTGTAAGAGCTGCATCTTGAGATACAAAAAACTTGAAACAGTGGTGGTGCCAGAATCTCTTCAGATACCAAGAAAGCACCAGAATCACAAAGTGGGTCTAGCCGGGACACATGAAAGAAGATGCTAGTTCTCATCATTTAGTTTCAAGATGCTAGAAGGTCAACAATTCTATTTCTCCGCCACCAGCACTTCCCATGAGGCCCCTGCATTCTAACTTTAAGTCAATCCGAACTGAGGCAACAGAGGCCTCCACATGGCAGGTTCAGGGTTCTGCTGAGTGCCAAGGGGAATGATTACCTTCCACTGACCCAGGTGCCCCAGGAGACAACTTCAACTAGGATGATTCAGCAGCAGAGAGTACTTGCTTATCAAAAGATCAAAGGCTGTGTTCATCCATCCTACTTCTCCACTAACCTTCTTCAAATATGTTCAGAAACAATAATAACCCCAGGCTCCAATTTGGCTTTTCTCAGTCCTGAAAGTAGAAATCATGAACTGGGAGCAGTGGACTTGGAGGAAAAAAATACCCAGAGATGGGCTGAACACTTGGCCCCCTCTGCAGTTGGTGACCTGGGAACAGGGCCTCTGTTCTCTCTAATTTGAACCTCGTCTTTCACATAACTTTCTCTGATCTTCTTAGAGACTTTGTCTCCATGATCAGATCCCCTTACACTTCTAGTTACTCTCAGTCTAAAAGCATGATGCATGTGCTTCCTCTAAAAACAATAACTGTGGCATGCAAATCTCCTTGGACACCCCCTATGCTGCTAGCACCACGCCACCTTTGCAAGTTACTGCCTTCTCTCCCCTGCCTCTCACCATTAAAGTTCTCAATAACAATATAGCCTCACTTCTTCAACTCTGGTTTGTACTCCTTGAAATTTAAATTACACCCTTAGCATGCAACTAAATTGTCTCTCAATGGATAAAGGAGAGGGAGCTACATTCAGTTAAGTCCCATACTGCTGCTTAACATGCATCACTATATGTAATCTACACCTGCCATAAGAGAAAACAGGCTCTCAAGGAATGCTGATGACTTAATTTGTCATTTAATCCAGTGTTCTTTCTAGTCTCATGTACCCCATCACACCTAGGGATAGAACACCCTCCTTTGGCAATAAAGCCTACCTGTTAAGGCAATGATCCTCAACAATGGTGGGGGAGAGAGCATCAAACTCCCCAGGTGATCTCATATCAATTCTGGAATGACCACTTTCCACCTGTACTAAATCTCTGTGATGCCTAATCTAAGGGAAACCATGGTAATCTAGCTTGCTGTTCCTCTCCCTCAGCTCCCTAACTACAGGTTTCCTTCTTCTTCCATTATAGCTTACAAGACATTTCCATCGAAGTTTATGTCCAAGCCCTTCTGGTTTTACAGTCAATAGAACTTCTTTATGTCATTCATTCATTTGCTTTCAAAATATCAAGTCTGAGTCTTACAGGAGACTGAAAGTCTAACATCCTTATTCCAGAGCAACCTGTTCATTTTCAGTTGTCCTTCAACCCTTCTTAGAGGTTATCTGGGAAGGCCTCTTGGAGGCAGTTAACAAATGAACTGAGTCTTAAGTAACAGATAAAGACATCAGTATCCTGGAGAAGTGGAAAAGAAGGCTGTCCAGGCAGAAGGATAAGGACACAGAACATGGTATACAGAACCAGTGTCTCCTGTCTTTTGGGCTAAGTATGTTACTGGCATGGAAAGGGAAGGTCCTGAAGCAAGAAAATTTCCAGAGGAAATTGTACCTGGCTAAGTGAAAGGAAGGTAACAGAAGATCTAGTGCTGTAGTAGAAAGTATCCACAAACTAATTTATGGCAAACCACCTCCAAGAAGCATGTTGAGCTATTAACACACCACAAACCCTATTACTGTAAGGAGCAGCAGGTGATGGTTGTGATGGTCTAAGGACCAATGAATTCACTCTGTTCTCCACCTGCTATCAACCCAGAATAAGAGAAAAGGAGTAGAAAAGGAATTCTCCAGACATCTTTGCAGAGCCTAGCATGATATCTAACACTGTTCAATGCATTTGAGTCCTGAAAAGCCAAACAACCCTCATAAAGCAGATAATGGTATTTTAATTTATTTCGGGGGGGGGGAGTCAGAAAAGTTAACTTGCATGGGTTTATTAATTTCTACAACAGGGACTCATAATTTTGTCTGACAGTCTCTATATCCTCACTCATTTCACTCCAATCTGATGCTTTCCCAGAATACACTGTGGATTCCCACCTCTGCTCTACCAAATATGCATTGCTTCTTTACCTGGAATGCCCCACTTCCCATCACTTTCTAAATCTTACACCTCCTTCACAGCCCAGCTCCTTTCCTGCCACTTCAGCTGAGAATAATTATTTCCTCCACATTGCCTTTGGCCCACGCATCTGACACATCACTCTGGGGTGTTCTTTTAGCATTTCTGCTTCTCTCTTATTTCCTATGTCAAACAGCAATTTCTCTAATGGAGGGTCCTTTCCAAGGATGGTAGTGTATATGCCACACTTCTCATACAAGTTCAGCACAGTATCTATGCAAAGCTAATGTTCAACTGGAATTGAACAAATGCCAGAAAACCACAAAAAATTCATTCAGAAACAGGCTCTCAATGCAATTCCTGTTAGAGTTCACACACCAGAAAAACAGAGTGCATCCTATTCCCTCTCATCATAGTCTAGAATATGCTTTAAGTGGGGAGAGCAGTAAAGAGAAACAGGTTCTATGCAATGAAGAGAGGAAAGATAGGCAAACCCTGATAGATCCAGGACCCTCTCACAGCAAAGATGAGTCTCGGGCAAGGCCATGAGTCAATATGATAAGGACACAGGATAATGCCCTAGGAATAGAATCATTAGATAGCCATGAGTGAGTCTTTTAGTTTCTCAGATTTGGTTTCCTCTTCAGTGAAATGGGAATAATATGGTGTCCATCTCCCAGGAATCGGGTTGATAATGAGATTATGCTTATAGCCATAATGGTTGTGCAGCAAGTATTGTCAATGATGATTAGGGAGAATGTCAAACACTAGGCTTCAAAAATAAGTAAATAAATTCATAAGCAAACAGATTTGAATTGTAGAGTTTTCCAGTTACTGTGATTATTAGTCTCCCCGTAGCCAATTTTAAGCTAACAACATGGTATCACTAAACAATTGCTACCCAGCTCTAGCAAACAATTTGTGGCTCACTGTAGTGAGTTAGTAAATAGTCAGACTTTTTGCCCTCCTGACATTAGCCTGTATGACCAGCACCTGTGGTACTGCATCCTCCACATTACTGTGCATACCAGGCCCAGTGGGTATACTCATGTGTGAGTGGGCACACCTGGGCCTAGAAGGCAAGGTTAAAAGTGCAACATCACCCTAGGGGAGGGGGAGGATAACTTGAGCAACAGGAGAGAACATGAAGAGAATGGGAGAATGCCAGAGAGCCCACAGAAAGAAGGTGAAGATTCCTGGTGGACTGGGAGCTTGGCCTATCTCCTAGGTCCCCTGCCTCTATTGCCTAGCCTGTCTGCTTGCCATACAATTGGTCCAGCCATGCTGCCTGGTGTGCCTGTGTATCTGGTTCCCTGAGAGAATTAAAGCTTATAAACTCCACCAAGGGCTCCAACATTCTTCTTTAACTGCTAGAACCCAAAAGAATCTATCCAGATTGGCTGCCTGTAGTACACTTGCAAAAAAAAAAAATTAAATCTATTTTTCATTTTCTTCTCCTTCCTGTAAACACAAACAGACTTCTCTGGTCCATAAAATAAATAAATAAATGGAAAGAAGAAATAACACTTTCAATTGGGATGTGGAGAAGAGAATAAGATATCAGGCGCCCTCCCAAACAGGTTGAGGCCTCCTATCACAGACTCAGCAAGGTTGAGTCCCTGAGTCTGAGGTGCAGCCAAGTTCATGGAATGCAGGGAAAGAACTACAGCTTGCCTCCTTTGCATAAGAACAGCCTCCTTCCAGCATCTTTCTCTAGAGAAGATGGCTCATGGTTAGTCTTTCAGTTGCAGTCACTTCTCAACTTTCAAGGATATGAAGAACATCCTACATTTTCCCTAATTCTGCTGAGCTTCTCAATTTGCCTATGTCAGTCTGATAATGCAATTTATTTTTACAATAAGTACTTAATGATACTTAGTTCCCATGGAAATATGTTGGAGCTATAGCCCTCATCCCCAGCTCACCACAATTCCAAGATAAACAGCAATCTCAAGAGATCTTCCTTTTTTTACTGCCTAAGTTTTACTCAGCAAGAAAACCCTCAACTTACAAAAAGTTTTGGTGGTTTGCTGTAGGCAAACAAAAAATAAATAAATTTCCCTGGATAAGAGTAAAGATGATGTCCTTCTAAGGACCCGTTCTGAGGAATGTGACTCTAAGTGTCTGGGGAAGCTCCAAGTGTCTCTCAATAATAATGTAAAAACACAATCAAAGATATAGACGGTCTAAAGATCTGACAAGAGGATTTTTTTAAAGTTTTAATCCAATAAAGAAAATATGACTGAATCTTAATAACATCATTTTTGAGTCCTTAGTATGGAAGTGGTATGGATCACAGAAAGTGTTCTGAGGGTTGGCAACCTAAGACATAGGGAGCAAACTATACAGAGGTCAAGAAAACAACTCTGAGACCAACATGTTGCCTCCTCTCCTCCTTAGAAGCAGCAGAAAATTGTCATGCAGTCCATCAGACCACAGCTTTTCATGGTCACTGGCCATGAACAAATCCTTCAAAATGCATTGAATATCTCTAGCAAGATCTGACATAAAAAAATAGAAAACCAAAATAACCTTACAAGTATTAAAGAAACTAAATTCACGCTTTGAAACCTTCCCACGTTGAAAACCCTTAGCCCTGGAAACCTCACTGTAGTTTTTCGTATTTCCAATCTTCAAAAAACTTTCACAGATAATACCCAATGTTTACCCCTGTGATAGTGTGTACAGGCCAGGCTCCTTACAACTATTTCCTCTTACTAGGTACAATGGAACACTCAACTATTTCCTTTTACTAAGTACAATGGAACACTACATTCTGCAGTCCTTCTGGCAATTAGGTTGGGGTCATTCAAATTCAAATAAACTAATTCAATTCAAATTAATGTCACAAATGCAGAAATTATGTCTAAAAATTCCATATTAGGTTATAAGACTTAAGTCCATATACTCTCTGCTTCCATGGCAACCTCAGAAACAACATATTTAATATGAGAATCTCATAATACATACAAATTCTAAACATCTTAGTCATTTCTACACCAAGAGAAGTCACATGAACTATGCTGGACAGCCATGAATCCTAGAATGAATTATATTAAGGCATTTTGACATTTGATTGTACTACAATACAGCCTAGACTTACCTGACAACTACACATACATCCCTTATTTAATCTATGAAACTAGCATAACTTAGATAACAAAATGTGACAAAGATAAAAGAATGGAAAATTACAGGTCAAACTTATTCATAAATATAAATGTAAAAATTCTAAGCAGAGGATCTGAAAAATGAAAATATAATATATTTAAAGATAAAGTGGTAACCTAATTGAACTTCTTTTCAAAATGCAAAGCTGGTTTGGCATTAGGATAGCAACGTAATTTACCCTATTAGCATATTAAAGAAGTAAAAGAAAACCCATGATCACCTTCACAAATGTAGAAGAGCATTAAATAAAAGGTAAAATTACTCATCTTAAGAAAATAAAACATAAACTCTTAGCTTTATAAATGAATATTTCTTAATAATGGATATCTGTAAAACATAACAAACATCATCCTAATTGGAAAATACTGAAAGCTTTCCCTTTGAAACAAGAAGCAAGATGACTAGGCCCACTATTTTAATCAGCTCTGGCTGCCATAACAAAATACAATAGAATAGAGTGGCTGGTTTAAACAAAAAAATTTCCCCCCAGTTCTGGGGACTGGAAGTCTGAAATCATGGTTTGTTTCTGGAAAGATACAAAACAGTTCAAAGAATTCTATCCCTGATCTGCCAAAATTCATGCTTGTTGTAGTCAAAATACCTGTGTTCCATCTGAAAACACCCCAAATCTTAACTCATTACAGCATCAATTCTAAAGTCTGAAGCCCAAGATCTAATTCAGATCCAAGTCAGATATGGGTGAGATTAATGATATATTTCATCCTGGGGCAAAATTTCTCTCCTATTGCAAACCTGTGAGATCAGACAAATTACATGCTTCCAAATATATATTGCTGGAACAGGTATTGGATAGACATCCCGATTCTAAAGGGAGAAATTGGAAGACAGGAAAAGATGATGGATCCCATTCAGGTCCATAGCCTAAAAAAAAATTAATTCCATTGGACATGAAAGTTGCAGGATTACCCTCTTTGACTTAATACTCTGCTCACCATGACCACTGGGATTGTCACCCCTCAAGACTTTCTGCAAGGGTAACTTCACCCCAGAGGCACTGAGTAGGTCATCTTAGGCCACTAAAATCAGCAAAAATGGTACTATCATTTGACCATGGAGAAAACATCCTTGTTTCTCAAGCTTGTGATAGAAATGGCATTTTGGTGATATCTAAGTGACCTTTAGGGTTATTCTTCCCTATCCTTCAAACACAGTGCACGTTTGCAGTCACATAGCTCCAAGGTCATTGGGTCCTAAGGAATCCAAGAAGTCTGACTAACTTCCTTGGTCCCATCTGATTTTCTCTTTAATTTAAATTGGTCATGTCCTGGCTGCTATAACTCCACCCTATTCTTGATTTCTACAAGAATTCTGGTTAAGCCCATGAATTATAGCTGTGATTTCATTATTAAATGGTTCTCTGTTAAATTCCTTTTAAGCAATAACTTTAGTATTCTCTTCAAACCAAGCTGCTTTCTCATTTTTGCAATACAGATCAGGTAAGAATTCCCCAGACCTATAAGTTTTGCCTCCCTTGTGTTTCAACCGATCTCTCCTTTCACATTTTACTATAATCAGTTTTGGAGAACCAAGTTGTTGCTTCAACACTTTGCTTAGGAAACTGCTCAGTTAAATATCTAATTTCACCTTCCACAAGATAGCAGAACATAATTCAGTCAAGTTCTTTGCCACTTTATAGCAAGGATTACCTTTCCTTCAGGTTCCAATTCATGTTTTCATTTCCATCTGAGACATCATCAGAATAGTCTCTAGCATCTGTATTTCTATCAAGACTCTCTGAGCAATTTGGGGAATTTATTACAGTAGCACTCAATTCTCAGTAGAAATATCAGTATTACTCAGTTTAGGCTACTATAACAAAAATAACATAGATTGGGTGACTTAAAAGAAATTTATTTTCTCACAGTTCATAAGAGTGGAAGTCTGAGATCAGGACGGTCAGGTTCTGGCCAGAGCTCTCTTCCATGGTATACATGTGCATCCTTATTTGCTGGAGAGATAAAATCTCAAAAGGCCACAATATATTGAATTTGAATCCCATTTTCAAGAGCTACCTCATTTAACTTAATTATCTCCTAAAGATCATATCTCCAGATATAGTCACTTTGAAGGTTAGGGTTTTAAAACATGAATCTCGATGAGCTACAAATCAGTCCATGGCACTAGCATTGTTTTTATAGAGCATTGTATGGATAACCCATTTGTGCATTAGAATTCTAAGGTTTGAAAAAAATGAACAAAGCCCTGATTTTTCACAAATACATGGAAATTCTGAGAATAATTTATCAAAATTAATAAGATAGTACAGTAATGTAACCAGATTTAAAATCAATGTAAAAAAGTTTTTCTGCACACTACCAATATAAAGGCATAATGCTTAAAATTATAAAATACCATTAAATATCATGAAAATTTTAAGCATACCATATAATAAATCTAATAAAAGGCAATTATGTTTTTATGGAAAAATCATTACTGAGAAAAATTAAACTGAAAGAAATAATATTCAAATAAATGTAGTTTGCCACTTACATGGACTGTAATGTCTAATATTATAAAGATGTAATTCATTCCCATATCAATATGTAAATTCAGTAAAATCAATAAAGTTGTACTAACTTTTTTGTGAGGCTTGAAATACTCATCCAAAATGTACATGGAAATAAAAGAATCAGATGTAACCAAAGTACTCTTGAAGAAAAATTAGCCTAGAGGAATGGCTAGGACAGACACCCAGATTAAATATAAAGTTATAGAAATTAAAAGAATGTTGTTTCTTACAAAGATAAACATACCCAAGAAAAGAAATAGCCAGCCTACATGCCCACAAACTTACAGATACTTTATTTATGAACAAAGATGATACTCTGCTGAGGGACAGTTAATCTGTTTTCTGATGGAATAGAATAGTGAATAGAAAATGTAATATATAAATACATTATGCATAAATACAAAAAAATATTTTCACATATAGTAATTTTTCTAATAAAAGATGTGTAAGCGCTTTATTGAAACAAAACATAAAATATTACTGAAGAAAAATAAATGGAACAATAAACCATGTTCATTAATAGGAAGAAGAGTCATGTCATAAAAGTATCAATTATCTAAAACTTTATCTACAAATATATCATGATTTTGGTTTTGTGACAAAGAAGATAATTTGGAAAAGTGTACTAAAGAATAATACTTCAGGGCACTTGTTGGAAAGAAAAAGATGAGTGTAGCAATTACAAAAGTATTACAGTATATTAGGACAGACAAGTAGATCACTGGAAGAGAAAAGAAGTACCAGAAAGAGTCTCAGGGACCTACAGTGCTTCTTTAATGTGATAAGAGAGCACTGGAAACCAGGGGAACTTCTCAAAACCTTAACACTTTATAACAAACAGTGAAGTTTAATGTACACAAATGTAATGTATACAAACATAAATAATGTATACAAATGTTTTAAAACTGACCAGGAGTTCAGAGAGAATCCAGTAAAAAATGTGTCATGAGAATCTAAGTATAAACCACTGGAAGACTTCGGAAAGAATAACCTAAACTAAGCAACTTTGGGAAAATTGTGGTTAGCTAGAAAGTACAGGATTAAAGACAAAAGGAAATATTTATAAGCACTAATCTCTAGTTGGTATATGAGTCTCTAATAGTATAAGGGGCAGAAAACTATAAAACTGGCATGCATGCACACACACACACACACACTGGAATTAAATAACAAAGTGAATGAATGGTGGATCGTGAGATAGTGGGACTCAGGCTTGTGACTCTAAGGGAGAAAAAGCAGATATGTAAAAGGACTGAAATGTGGTATGGATTAGCGTTGGAGACTAAAATTTGAGTCCATGTTTGGTTTAGCAAATATACAGATGAATAAGTAAAGAAACAATTATAGATACAAGTCTTAGTGTACTTACAAGGTGTTCCCTAGCTCTTACCTCTGAGGGTCTAGAATCAGCGATGCTCTAAATAGCAATAAGCATCTCTAGATTCCATATCTGAGATCCTAATACCATTCTCAAATAAAAGGGATTAAGCTCCTTAGATAAATTACTTACTCTAACAATGGGGCAGGGAATAAATAAGATGATGCTGGAACATTTCACAGTGCCAGAAAGTAAAGGAAAAACATCTTCAAAAGAATCAGAATGTGTCAAAAGCATACTGGAGCCAACACATAAGAGCTCCTAATGGTCTAAGATGAAATCATCTAAGCAAAACACAAAGAATGATAGTTTCATGGAATCATAATACCTCCACTCTGAAGAAGTATAGCATTATATGCCCCACCCCCCAAACTCTAAATGTTGGCCATGCTGGATGACTTGCTTCCAAGAACATGGAAAAGAAAAAAAGAAGCTTCAGGTTGGAGGAATGTGGCCAACACTACATTGGCCAGGTGACATCCATAGAACATAGAATCAATAAGATTTTAATGAGAAGGACATTTCTCATCTATGGTCTTCCTCCCCCAAACTCATGAATGAAAACTTAGGCAAATCAAATTGGTGAGACATTTTGCAAAATATCTGACCAGCATAACTTAAAACTGCAAACACAAGGAAAACCTAAAAAATCTCAGACCAGAGGAGACTAAGGAGACTTCAGTAAGTAAATATAATATGGTATTGTGGGCAAGATCTCAGAACAGAAGGAGGACATTGGAAAATAAATCATGGCATTTCATTAGTAGTAATTTACTAATGCTGGACTTTAGTTCTGACAAAGAATATTTAAGGTCAACATCACCTCCCAGGAGCAAATAGGGTTATGCCAGGCTACTGGAATCAGAGAAATGGGTCCTATCCTACAGAGAAATGGGTCCTACCCTACATCTTAATGCAAGATGCTAACAATAGAGGATGCTGGGTGAGGAGTATACAGCTATTCTCTCTACTGTTTGTGCACTTTCCTATAAGCTATTCTAAAATAAAATGCTTATTTAAAAAAATCAGAGGAGAAGAACTCTACAATAAATGGTGCTATAAAAATGGTTTATTCATGTGGCTTAAATGGTATTTTCCAAAATAAATTCAAGTTGGATAAAAGACCTATAGTGAAAAATAATTACCATACAATTTTTAAAACACATTATATGACCAAGAGTTAGGAATAATAAGTTTATGTAACACAATATAGAACTACCCCTAAAGGGAATAACTGATAAAGTTGCTTATATTAATATTAAAATCATCTCCATAATAAAAGACACTGTAAAGAAAATAAAATACAAGCAACAGGGAGGAAGAAAATGTTTGTACATATATGACAGATAAATGTATGATTGATAAGATTAAAACAAATAGCCCAATTGAAGCAAACAATATGAATAGGAAATGTGTGAAGAATAAGCCTAGTGAAAACAAAATTATGAAAAATGCTTAGCCTCACTTGTAATCAGAAGCTGCAAATTAACACAGTCATAAAATTTCATGTCTTACCATGTCAGATTGTTAAAAGTGAAAAGTGTGAAATCATCAAATATTCACAACATTGATAAACAATGAGTACTCTCAAGCCAGACACGGTGGTGCATGCCTGTAAGCTTCAGCCTATGAAGTGACAGGGGCTAGGGGTCGCGGTGTAAGTCCCACTCAGGGCAACATAGCGAGACCTAGTCATAAAAAATAGCTGGGCATGGTGGTGTACACCAGTAAGCCCAGATACCTGGGAAGCTGAAGCTAGGGATAGCTTGAGTCTGTGGTACTCTGGGTACTCTCTTGCACTATTCTCAAGAATGCAACTTTGCAAAACCATATTAAAGAGCAATTTAGCAACATCTAATAAAATTAAACAAATGTACACCAATAAGGAAGAAATTCTATTTCAAGGTGTATATCCCAAAAATTGTATCCATTTATTTACAGGATGACACATATAAAATGTACACTGTGGTGCTGTCAATATTAGGAAAACACTGGAAACAGCCCAAATACCAGTAGAGAGATAAGTAAATATATATGATGGTACTTTTAAAATATATACTACTATATGATAGCTAAATAAATGAACTGCACATAAATGTATCAAATATTGATGACAAAGGAGAATACAGAGAAAATTTTCTTCTGTGTGTAGATTATGCAAGCACAAAATTTTTACATACATTTGAAGATATTAAAATCATTATACTGACATGAAAATGTTAAGATATTAAATGTATAAAAACAGTCCTTCATTCTATTTGTACATATACATAGTATATGTTTCTAAACTTGGCACACTAAATTCAAGTAAAAAAATGCCTCTGGGAAGAACAGGCAACAATAGTGAGTTATAGGATCAAATGTGAAACCAACTGTATCTATAAGATGTTATTTCAAAAATATAATTTGAAGCAAATTGATTAAATAACATTTGTTACAATTGGGTGGTGGAACACAGTGTTTGTTACATTTTATTTGTTTTTAATTTTCACATGTTTAAATGGTCTATACAAAAAACAAGATAACTAATGAGGTATGAACTAAGATAAAATTATAAGTATTGAGCAAGTTCTGAATTCAATTACTTATAGAACTATATAAAAATCTGGGTTATTGTAGTTCCAGATGAGGAATAGAAACATAAATATAATTTTACACAATGTAAATAACTAGCAAAAAAAGAGAATGTAATGCTTAAGGCAAAAGCATGATATGTTACAGAGATTCCCTTCTTATCCATAATCAAGATACAAATATTTAAATGGTTGAAGGTAGTTAAAAAACACATTTTCAGTTTTTTAGTCTTTCAGTATAGATTTTATAACTATAGAAGGATAATTTTGGAATAAATATTTCCTGTGATAAAGTACCATCTCTTAGATTTTAGTAACATCTTTGGTTTTACTTTCATTCATTTTTCCAAAGTTAAGTCAGGTAAAAATAAATGTAATTATATTACTAGAAACAGGAATGAAGAACAACCTGAAAAGACAGGCTCAATACAGTGAAATAACTATTTAAAGGTATAGAGAATATAGTACATTAATGACAGAATTTCAGTAGAGGAAATTGTTTATTAGTATTGGTATGTGAAATGTACTTCAAGACACAAAATTACGGACTGTCCTAGAATCCGCTAGATCACAAAAGGATTCACAGAGGATAGAGTACTTGAATAGATCTCAAATAGCAAATTAAAAAGAGTTCTCCAGGAAGATGAGGGGAGTGAAGAATCCAGCAATAGAAGGAAAAAAAAATGCAAGAGCACAGCACGGAGACAACTCTTGATTAACACACAAAATATGCATGGGAGGGACTGGAGAAGGTGTGGCTGCAAAAGTAGGCAGGGGCTGCAAGGTTATTACCTCATATGCTTTCTGAAAGAACTTAGACTTCTGCTAGCACAGAATCATTAATAGACTTTTACTAAGAGGAGAGTGATGCTGGGAAATAGCTTGATCAAATTTACTTTTCTAAAGGTACTCAAAAGAATTGAAAAAATAAAAGTAGAAACGATGAATTTATTGTTGGAGTTCTCCATCTTTCTTTCTTAGGTTTATTCCTAAATATTTTACAGGGAGGGGTGGAGGGAGGTGAAGGGTTGGGGGATTGTAAATGGGATCATTTTCTTAATTTCTTCCTCTTATAGCTCACCGCTAAAGACTTCCAAACCAGAGAGGAAGTCATCCAAGTATGAGCACCTGCTCCAAAAGTGCAGCAAAGAGGGGAGATTCTGAGAAATATATTTGAAGCGTATTAAATCTATAGGTGCAAAAGATTTCCTGTGGGAAATGAAGACAGCCTAGGTCAAGATGACTGAATGATCAAATAGACAGTGATACTTCTCATCTAATGAATAATGTTAGCTGAAGACAAAACAAAAAAGCTCAACCAAATGGGAAAAATTGTTTGCCCTCCACAAGAGTGATAGGGTTTAATAACAAAGATCCACAGGGAATTCACACAACTAGCAAAAACAAAACAAGAAGCCCAATCAAAAAATGGAGAGAAGAACTAAAAAAGACACTTCTCCAAAGAGGAAATACAATGGCCAACAGGCACATGAAAAAATGCTCAACCTCACTAGTAATCAGGGAAATGAAAATCAAAACCACAATGAGATACCACCTTACACCAGTAAGAATGATCCACATTAAAAAAAAAAAAAAAAATGGGCAACAACAAGTGCTGGCATGGATGTGGAAAGGAACACTTTTACATGCTGGTAAGAATGTAAACTGGTCCAGCCACTACGGAAAGCAGTGTGAAGGACCTCAAAGTAATGAAAATGGAACTACCATTTGACCCAGCAATCACTCTTCTGGGAATCTACCCAAAGGAAACCTCGATGCTTGTACAAAGGGACACACCTGTGCTTGGATGTTTATTGCAGCACTATTTATAATTGCAAGGTCATGGAAACAACCCAAATGTCCCAAAACAGATGATTGGATTAAAAAGATGTGCTATATATACACAATGGAATATTACTTGTCAATTAGAAATGACAAATTTATGAATTTATGATAACATGGATGTACGAAGAAATCATATTAGCAAAACAAGTCAGAAAGAAAAAGAACAGAAATCCAATGGTTTCACTAATATATAGAACATAGAAAAAACAAACCAAAGGCCAGGAGGAAAGATCAAAACATGCTAACAACCAAACTAAAGTAATGTACACAATGGCGGGGGGGGGGGGGGGGGGGGGGGCGCGAGTGGGAGCAGTCAGGGAAGGGAGGTGGCAGGTGATCCCCAGGGATTACAATGATGTGATATATATATATATATATATATATATATATATATATATGTGTGTGTGTATGTGTGTGTGTGTGTGTGTGATATATGTGTATATATATGTATATATATATATACACACATATAAATTATTTAAATAAAAAAAAGCATAATGTTAGTTGAATGGTTTGGGGGTCAGGCTAATGAGCTCAGTGTTGAATAAATTGAGTTTAGGTATATGGCCTGGGCCAGGGCCACAATGTCACACCTTCTGCATTTGGTGATAATTGAAGCCTTCAGAGTAGATGAGGCTGCCAGAGAAGGGCAGAAGAGTAGGCTGAGCTGTGAATGAATTTGCAAGGCTGGAAGCATTGCAACTCAGGCATTCTCTACCCCGTCCTAAACTTAAATTGCTGATTATTTCTAGGCATCCTGTCAGATTTCATTTATCCATGGTATTGGTTTCAGCACTTTGCTCCATCCTGTTGATATCATTTACTATCTTGATTCCATCAGTCAAAAGATTAATCATCTCAGACTTTCCAGCTAAAGGTGGTTCCTTACTAGCCCACACTACTTTCCCAACATTCTAATAAAATAACCATAACAAGAATAAAATGTCATACAATCACTGAAAGATTACAATTTTGTTAACAGAAAAAAAGTACCATTTCTTTAGGAACATTTTTGGAATTGTTACAGAAAGTTCACAAAGAAAACAGCCAGAAATGGAAAGTTAACAGAATCATATAAAGGAAAACAGTAAAATGAAGTGCTGCAGAGCAAAATTCTAATTGCTCAAATTAAATAAACACTGAAATAGAAACAATAGAATAAATCATATGAAAGACATACTTCAAAAGTTGCCTCTGAATCCAGGGTAAAGGAACAAAGAAATGGAAAAGATTGCTACAGAGGCTAGAGAACAGAGCACCACCCTCTAGTACAGCAGTTGCTAAGATATTTGTATACCATTACAATAGAAATAATAACCAAAGTTATAATTGAAGAAAAGCATCCCCAAATACAACACAACAGAAAATGTATGAGCATGAAAATTGAAATGATTAAAGACATTGGAGAAAACACATCATATTGGAGAAAATGCATCATATTGGAGAAAACCATAGTTCAATCAATAAAATCATAAAATACACACATATACACTCACACAAAACAAAGATCTGCCAGAAACATCGTAAGGAAGTCAAGCTTTGATAAAGGAAGGGGAGAGAGTCAAAGGAAGGAAAATAAAGCTGGCCATTTATCTCCTGTGGGCTCTATATGCTAAAGTATTCTAAATCTGTATCAAAACAGTTATCTTTATAGAGAGAACATGAAACAAAGCTGAAGAAATAAAGTTTAGAAAAGAAAGTGCCCATATTTGGGGAGGGGAGGAAATACCTATTGGAAATATATCAGTTAATCAGCAGCTAAACTGAAAGAACTTAAATACAGAACAACTATACAAAATTATTTCAAAAATTTATCAAGTACAAACAACATCAAACATCAAAATGATCTTAAGGAGAAAGATTTTTTTTTTAAGGTATATCTATTTAAACTACAAAATAATTAAATGCTGAAACACACACTTTATTTTTATGATTTGAGTAATATATTTGTCATTAATGTTATTACTTTCATAATAATAAATTTTGTATAAGTTATATGTCCCCTAAGTATTACATAATCTGTGAAACTAGCAAGTGTTAGCTATTTTAACCTAAGTCCTTGGTGACCACTGAACATAGTGGCTCTGAGATCAGAAATTCATGCTACTCAACTAGGTATCATAGGCCAAGTTGAAGTAAGCACCATTTTACTAATATTCTGGACAATTTTTAACCCATTGCAAAGCTATTTAACTATAAGCCATGCCACATTAAGATTTCTACATAAGATCATTAGATATTTTGTTGAAATCAAGAAATACTATCTGTGGAATGATTCTGATTTAATAGTCTTATAAACTATCAAAAACAAGCAAGAACAAATTGAAAGCAATTAGCCTAATTCAGCATAGTTTGTTCTCAGGGAATTGGTACTATTTCTTAGGGATCACTTTTTCCTTTCTAAGTACCCATAATTCTCCTTTTGAATAAATCACTTATAAATTCTGCAGTAAACAGAAAACTCACTGTCATACCAAATAAAAAATTCAACTGTTTTTCAAAGTCATTTAATTATCATCAATAATTTGATGCCATTACTACTTCAAATATACAAAAAGTAAAATTGCATATACATCTGAAAATTCTTGACACCTTGAGATAGTTTTTCAAATGAGTCTGAAAACAAAAGCTGTCCAGGAGGGAGATACATGTTTGTTTGTTTGTTTGTTTGTTTGTTTGTTTGTTTGTTTGTTTGTTTGTTTGTTTACTGAGAATCAACTGAGTTCTCCTACCACACTGGATCTTATGAAGTGTGATTTAGTAGTGGACAGAATATACCATTAACTGACAGAACTGTGTTCATATTGAAGATGAGAACGCTAAGACTTGAATCCAAAAAGTGATCATCTAAATCACACAAATAGCCACTCTGCTAGCAGAGTTTGAATACAATCATTTCTATATTGCAGCAGTGATTCTGCTGTATCATGTTAATACCAAACAATATCCCGTCAGCACTAACCTTTCTCTTCCATGTAACATTTTTTTAAATCAAGCCTAGTTTGGAAATTCATTCCATCCCATACTTGCATTGTTTTGTTCAGTTTTTTCCCCAAATACAGTTGATTCTGTGACTTGGCCTTATCAGCACATTTTCAAATGGAAGTCCCTGTTTTGTTTTATTACCCTGTGCACTACCTTCCAACTTCCTTGCCTGTCTGACCCCATGGGAGAACCCCTGGCATTACCCTCAAGCCCCTTCCTCACAGGGGTTATTTCTGATTAGATTATTACTGTTTCATTAAAGATATTGCCCTCTTAAAATTTAGAGCTCTTCTTTTTTGTAGTCTGAGTTATGTCTTTCTCTTCATTCGATTTTGTATCTATTATAATAAATTTAAGATAGTTTCTCTTTCTCTCAAACTGCCCTGTAGTTACATTACAAACAAATTCTTTCACTAATACCTAAAATAAAGTTCATGCCACATGGTCCTTAGTTTACCATAAATATCATGGAAAACAACCACAAAGCAATGACCAACTCAATGAAACTGCCTTGTTCTCACTTAAGACAGATGTGAAGGCAGAATCCCATTGCATGGTTGTAGTTTCACTACAAATTGTCACTGTATCTCAGAACTGCTTGAGATAATCTCTATAGCATCCAAATTGTCCACAACATACAATTCCAGGCAGTTTATTCTCAACAGCAGTCTTCTCCCTGGTTTCACTGGTATAGCCCCATGCACTCTTTCTCCCTACATCCACCCATCTCTTGCTCTGGCTTTCAAAGTTAATTTCATCACTATTTCTCTTCCTACTAACCCAAGAGTAGGCTCTAGTTCAGTTATTCATGCATTATTCTAGTCCATATTTAGTACTAGCTAAGTGTCAAGCATTATGCATACCATGAAGAATCTTAATATGAATGTGACACAGTACCTGTCTCAAAGAATCCAAGCTCTTATGAAGTCAAGCTCTTATAAATAAACAGAAATGACAACATTCAATCATATGACCAATGACAGAAACACAAAGAGAACAAATAATTATGCAGTCAAAATTCAGTTTAAGAAGACCTGATAGAAGCTTCCACAGAATACAGTAAGATAGGAGAACTCTGTGAAATAAAAAAGGAAAAAGAGAAAATGTGTCTTGAAAAACCATCATCTTATATTAGTAGTACAGGAAGTATATTGAGTTCCACAACAAGTCTTAGGTGGGACAGAACATATATGAAGTTATGAAAGTAAGGCTAGAAGAATGCCCAAGGTCAGGTGAAAACACCATGCTAAGGAAATGGAATTCTAACGTGAAAGGCATGGATAAACACTGGAGAGTTAAGAACAATGAACTGACTTGATCAGCATTTATTTTACAAAGTTGTTTTGCTAGAAATATGGAGAATGACGGAATGAGTGAAAAGAGGAGAGAAAAAGGAAAATAAGAAAGGTATTTTATAAACTAGATATGGTAGAAGAAATAAAAAAAATGATACAGATCAAAAAGATTTAAGAGGTGGAATGGATATAATATGTTGGATATAGCCCTGGAGAATACAAAGCATGTAGATATATTCAGAGTGATTTCAGTCTGCTTAGCTAAAAAAGTGAAGAGAGTAAGATGAAGTATAGTATGAGGGGATATTTAGTAGTAGCTAGTAGTTATACTACTATTATAATGGTAGATATATAAGTTTACATTTATTAAAATCCATGAATTGCACAAGTGAATTCTAAGTAAACTATGATCTTAGTTAATAACCATATATCAATTCTGGCTCTTCACATATACCAAACTAATGCAAAACTCTAATAGGGGAAACTGGAATGATAGTGTATATGGGAACTCGCTATACTTTCCACTCAGTTTCACTAAGTTTAACACTCTTCCATAAAATAGTCTATTTTTAAGAAACAGGAGGTGGACAAAATACCAATTTGAAATCTTCTAGCACCTTGGATATGCCAAATTTAGAGTGGACAAGGAGGAAGTTCAGACTACAGAGTAAGCTTGTAGAAGGCCTGTCTCTATACTTCCTATGGAATTCACCATCTACTTCAGAGGGCTGGACTTAATGCCTTTGATATAACTTTTAGAAGAGAATGCTGCAGTTCTGGATGTGACAGAAGAGAAGAGATGCATCAAGGGAATTGCACAATATATTTGCCCATTACAAATCTAAATTTCCTGATTTATGTAATTCTTGCTAATATATTGTGCAGATATAACCCTGAGTATGAATACAAATTCTACAGCCAACTTGTGCATATGGATGACTTACCACAGCTGTAAAATTTGGAGCTTTTCAATTCATGAATCTGACAGTTCAAATGTGAAATGGTACCAACTGAATTTCATAGATTCTAATGGATCCATGAATACAAGAGCAATAGAAAAATAAAGGGAATGAAAATGTAGAAAATCTCCGGTTTTATCTTTTAGAAAAATATATACTGTCAACACTTTGCCTAGCAAAAAAGCGATATGTGCATCCAACAAAAGAATTTGCCTTCTAAACAAAACTAGAGGAAAACGAAAACAAAGCCAACTTTGTTCTTGCATACAGACCTATAAGTGGAATGTGATGCAAAGAAGAGAGTACAGTAAATATGCATGACTCCCGGGTTTACAAGAAGCATTTCAATTATCTAGCTGTTGCAGACACACATCTTGGTATATGCAACTCTGATACCAAGAAAGGACTTTTTGATTTTTGTCTACATTGTCCCCTAACCTTTATATATAGACCACCTTCAGTAATTCAGCATTCTAAATGCAAAATTCTAGCATTCTCCCCCCCCCCAAGTCACACTTCAAAGCCCTTATCCTCAATGCAATGGTACTTGGGGATAGGACTTTGGGGAAGTAATTAGCTTTAGATGAAGTCATGAGGGTAGGTCCCCAAAGATGGAAACAGTGATTTTTATCAGAAGAGACACCAGAGCTCTCTGCCATGTAAGGACATACCAGGGAAAAGGTGGTGATCTGCAAGTCAGAAAGAGGGCCCTCAGTTGATACCAGTCTGCTGGCATGTGACTTGTAGATATATACAGACCCCAGAACACTCAGAAAGAAAAAAAAAACTTCTGTTGTTTAAGTTACCCAATCTTCTATTTTCTTATGACACCTGAGCTGTAGCACTTATTATGCTAAGTGCTTGTTATACAATGGGGAACAAATTCAGTCTCTGTATCCACAATTTCATTATCTAGAGAATGGACATATTAAACAATAAGCAAACACACAAATACATTATTACAGAATGTGATAATTGCTAAGAAATGTACTAGAAGTTATGAAAGAAAAATTTATGGATACTGTAAACTGAAGTGTACTCAGGAAGATCACTCTGAGGTAAAATTTGAGCAGAGACTTGATGACTGAGTCATAATTGGCTAGATATGGGTGTTTCAAAAATATGACTAGCTCTTGTGAAGCACACAAAGCAGGAAACTACCTGTGACATTTGGAGATACTTGATAAAACCAAGTGCAATGAGGAATAAGATTAGATAGAGCCATATGGGAGAGCTTTCAGAATGCTCCTACATTCTGCAGAAAGCTTTGTAGAAAGTCTTCAAACCAAGTAGCGCTATTTTTTTTTAATTTTGTTCTTTCTCAAAATTAATTTCCTACTTTTTGCATGCATATATAATCTCTTAGGATGATTGTGTCCAATAATGTTTTATTTTTTTAATGCTTAGTTTGGTTTTGCTAGACATTATATTGAATCTGTAGCTCAAATAAATAGATATCCAATATCTATGAATATTGGATATCTCTCCATTTATTTAGCCCTTTAAAACATTTTCCACTAAATTTACTACTAAGACTATAATTCTAACATACTTTTAAAAAATGTATTCCCAAAATTTTTTCTGCTTTTGATACTATTATTATAGTCTCTCTATCAATCTATCTTTCTACTTCCAGTTATATTAGTATATAAAGATGTACTTATATTTTGTGTTGGTTGTGCCTTTGTTTCCTGCAATCTATGAAGATTTACCATTTAATTTTATTAAAGGATTAAGAATTTCAGGCAAAGACCATCATGCCATCAGTAAATAAAGACAGTGTTCCATTTCCCTTTTAGATTTGTGTGCCTTTTATTTCTTTTACTCCTTATTGCCAGGCAATGAACTGCACTTCAAAATTTCTGACCCTGGGGGTAGGGGAGTGGATCAGACAAGTAGCTATCAATTAAGAATGTTGTTAGAAGTTAGTTCTATGTTTATAGTCTTTATCAGAGTATGGAAGCTTCCTTTTAGTTATTTTTCTAAAACTGTTAATGGATGGCAAATTTTGTGAGAGGTTTTTCTGCATAAACTAAGATGATACATGATATTCATCCTTTGCTAATGTAGGGAATTATATTGACTGGCATTCATATATTGAAATAGACCCATATCCTGGGAGATGAAACTCTCTTAGAATACAGTGTACCATTTTTCATATGTGTATATATATGTATTATAAACACACATAAACATATAATGTCCATCTTGCTAGATTTAATCTACTATTTTTTAAAATATTTGCTTCTAGGTTTATGGAGGATAATATCCTTTTGTTAATATCCTGTCTTTTAGTATAAGAGTTATGACAATTTCATTTAAAACATTAAAAAGTATTTTACTCCTCTTGCATTTGGGCAAGGTTTATAGATCCAATATTTTAAATAAATATATAATCAGATATTTTCTGTTTTCAAATCTGTTTTTATACCTGTTTAAAGTACTCATTCAATCTAAATTGATGAATTTTCATAATGTTATCTTATTATCTATGTGATATATAAAGACCTCTAGTGAAATTCCCACTTTCATCCCGGATAATTAAAATTTCAGTTTTCTCTCTTATTTGTTTTTATTACTCTTACTTAGGACTTACTAATTTTATTAAACTTATCAAACAATCAACTTTTGACTTTGCTAATCTTCTGTATTATTACATATATTGTATTTCTTCCTCTAACATTATTTTGAGTTTAGTTTATTCTTATTTTTCTATATTTAAAAGAGCATAAATGTAAATTTTAAACACTTCTTGCTTCTAAAATAGGCATTAAAGTTATAGATTTTATTTTTATTAATCTTCCTGCTGTTTACATATTCATGCATATAAATATACATATATATGTATACATTACATTATTGCATTCTCCAGGGTTCTCCTTCCACCCCATCACCCAAGAACCCTCCTCTTGATCTTCCTGTATGGCCTACCTTCCCCAATTTCTCCCTCCCCACCATCAGTCCCCTAGCAGCCTACCCAACACCATTGTTAGCTTATTTTGGGTTTTTCTTATTTTTTTTGTTGGTTATTCCTAAGTCCCATATATAGGTTTTAAATAAGACAGATTTCTGTCTTTTTCTTTCTGACTTATTTCTGCTAATATGATTCCCTCTAGATCCATCCATGTTATTGCAAATGCTTCATATTTGTCAGTGTTGATTACAACTTAATATTCCATTGTGTAAATATACCACATCTTTTTCAACCATTCATCAGTTTGGGTTATTTGGGTTGTTTTCGTATCTTGGTAATTGTGAGTAGTGTTTCAATAAACATATGAGTACAACTGTCTTTTTGAATTAGTGTTTTGATGTCCTTTGGGTAGATTCCCAGAAGTGGGATTGCTGGATCAAATGGTAGTTCCATTTTTGGTAGTTTGAAGGTCCTCCACACAGTTTTCTATAGTGACTAGACCAGTTTACATTCCCATCAGGAGTGTAAGCATTTTCCTTTCTCTCCACATCCATACCAGCACTTGTTGCCAGTATTTCTGATATGGGCCATTCTTGCTGGTGTAAGAATTGTGATTTTGGTTAGCGAAGTTTTAATTTTTAATTTAAGCACCATTTTAGCTGTGTTCTACTAATTTCCTATTAATTTTGATATGTTAGACATTTATTATTGCTTAAATAGAAATAAAATTTACTTTGATCTATATATTTCAAATTGATATTTACATTTCATTATGAATTTTGAGGTCATTTATTTTGATATTTAACTTAACTATTTTAAAAATTATAGTGATAGAAAATACTCCTTAAGATATAACACTTCAAATTATTGAGATTTTTTACTCTATAGTCCAACAAATTATCTGTCTTGGTGAATGATTTATACAAAATTGAAAAGAATATGTTTTCTTTCTGAAAGAAAGAATTGTTGAGTATAATTTAAAAATATAAATGCTATCAAGCTACTTTATCTTAATAGCTGGGCATGGTGGCGCAAGCCTGTAATCCCAGCTACCTGGGAAGTTGAGGCTGGGGATTGCTTGAGTCTATGGTACCCTGGGCAATGTGAGTCTGCAATTCCACAGGCAAAAATAGTGAGACCTAATCTCAAAAATAAATAAACAAATAAAAATTGGAAAAAAAAAAACTACTTGATCATGTTATTGGATCTTCTGTTTTTTATCTGTTCTCTTATCTACTGGTTATGTCAATTTTTAAGAGAATGAAGTTAAAGATTGACTGTTCTAGTTTTTTCTATGTCTCCCACTAGCTTGATCATATTTTATATCATGCATTGAGATTTTTTATTAGGTGCACATATGAAGACTGTGTCTTTCTGGTGAAGTGCCACTTTTATCATGGAATATGCCATTTTATTCCATGTCAAGGAAATCAAAATCTATATTGTGTCAAATCATATAGCCTTTCCAGGTTATGCTTACTGTTTGCATAGCATACATTTTCTTTTTCCTTTTATATACCTGTATCTTTACTCATAAAAAAAAACTTCATTGCTTATTTCTCCAGTTTTACAGTTGTTAATGTTGGGACGTCCTGTTCAATGACACTTACTCTATCATGGTACATAGAGAAAGTTCTACATTTGTTTTTAGGACTACCATTAATATGCACTGCCCTCCTTTTCCAATTTGTGGTGCCCCAAAGGCAGGAACTGAAGTGTAACTCTGTTAAAATGAATTTGTTAGATGTGCTCAATCACTTCAGGCTACTAGAATTTTTTTAGGTTATTTTTCTAATCCAAGGCAATGCTTTCCAAACTTTAATGTAAATAAAAATCAGTTGGGGACCTAATTAGACATAGACTCTGATTCAGGAGATGTGAGGTAAGGCTTGAGATTTCATTTATGCCAACAATGCTGCTCCGCATGTACACACTGAATAGCAAAGACCTATAGGACTTGCTAATTCACATAGAGTCATTCAGTCTTCTGTGTTGGAGGTCACCAACTTGAATGCCTACATGGTGGAAGGTAGTATGTGAGAGTGTGAAGCAGGCAGCTGTAATAAAACGGGATGATAGAACCAGAGGCAACCTGAAAAGTGCTAGCACCACCAAAAGATTTTCAAGTTTAAATATTTAAAACAGCATTCTACCTGAAAAACAAGCTTAGTGGTAAATTTTGATCATTTTAAACTGTTTATGATTCCTGTTCAATGTAGTCATAGCATATCTTAATTTTAAAAGCAGAATGAATCTCACATTCAAACCACAGTGATTCATGTGTAAACAGATTTCAAGTTCAAACTGCAATGAGCAACTGATCAACCTGGGGTTTGGAAATGATTGCAGAGGTACAACATCAACAGCACAATGCATTAATGAAAACTTGATAAATTGGATTTATTTTGTATAATTTATAATTAACTAACTGCTCAGTTTATACTTTCCTCATTTTATATTTACACTATATTATAATTTATATTTACACTATAAATGTAAAAATACTAAAACACACATAGGTGTTACTGACACATATATTTTTTACCAAAAGTGAAATATGCTAAAACTGAGATATGCCCTCCTCCCTGAATGTACATCATACCCTTCTCAAATGAAAAAGTGAAAATTTGCTTAAGATATTTGCCTAGGGCATCTCTGTTTTCTATAAAATGTCAGTTTCTCTTGAATACAGTTTTCTACTTGGCTTTTTAAGGAACTTATAGGTTCCAAAGACCAGGAAATTAATATAAAAGTTTAAAAGGGTAATTACAATCATTATTAAATGCCTTTATATTAGTATTTAAATAAGAAGTTGAAGATCATTTAGAGAAGAAAGATATGTCAATAAAAAAAGGAGAGATAACAATCAATCTCATCCATTCCAGACAATACTGAAATGAATGGGAATTTTTTTTAACTATTGGAGATCATGTATCATGAATCTCAAGAAGTATGCTATCCACTTAATAGATATTTTGGGAAGATAGAGCAAATTAGTTGGAGACAGCAATAGGAGCCTCAAATTCATCTTGCTTTCAAAGTGCATGATCTCAGTGGATTTCCTTTTATATCTACATAGACAAAATAGTTCAAAGTCACAACAATGGAAGGCTCCCAGTTTCCTCTGAGCTCTGCAGGGCACCGTGTGCAGAATAAACCTCAGTTCACTGGCATTTGTCTCTGACGCAGAAAATAGTAAAACCAGAAAAGAGGTTAAGAAAAACTAAACTATGTTTTTTGTTACTCTTCTAGGGGCTACATCAATCATATTCCTAAAAATAGAAAATTTATCACCAGGGCAAAAACTCAAATGGGAAAGTTTTCTACTCAGACACAGGATTAGCAATGAAATTATATCAGAGGATCTTCCCACACACTCAAGCTCAAGTTAACTTGCGAAACAAT